>JAVQJF010061813.1:0-102228 GCA_036023855.1 Gadopsis marmoratus | reverse complement strand
ACTCTCCCATCATCAATACAAGATCTTGGTGAAAAATTAATGCAACTCTGGACAGAAATAAATGTTGTGACATTGCAGAAGCTTATCGAAACAATGCCACAGCGAATGCATGCTGTAATCAAAACTAAGGGCGGTCCAACAAAATATTAGTGTGTGACTTTTTTATTGGCCAGGCAGTGTATTTAAAATAAGTGAAATTGAAGACAGTCCTTGGGTGAAAAGCACTGCTGCTCTCCAGTTCTCAAATGGAGGCAGGCAACATGAAACCTGACTGACCCAGAGCAACATGCCAAACAGTATAATTCACTGGAAATCAAGGGCAGATATGTCCTGACTCCTACTCACTTCTCTGGGTTGAATCCTTCCACCTCCTCCAGAAATACGCTGCTGTGGGAGACAGAATCTCCACTGGAAATCATCAGAAACTTGAGGATGGTTCCTCTGGTTGAACCCAGGAACAAAACTGTATGGTTCTTGTGGGGACCAGCCTCTGTGTCCACCACCATGGATGTCAGCTGGTACCTAGATAAATAGTGATAAATAGTGAAAACACGTAGATCAATAAAAAACATTTCCCGTCCTACAGCTACAGGCTATGATGCCTACTTCTTTCATGCTGCTATCAAACAACTGAGTCAGTGAATTTACCGTCCCATAGTCTTGACCACCCAGGGCCTGTGCCCCAGTAGTGGAATGGTCTCGTCCATCAGTGGGTGGGTCTTCACAAAGTTCAGCACTTCATCTGGCAACGTGGTAGAGGAGCTAAATCTGGATCCCTGCACTGCACACCCCCCTGGTCTGTAGAGAGAGAAAGGAACAGAAACAGAGAAAGTGAAGGTTGAAGAATAGATGGATAGGAAAGAGAAAGCGACTGAAGTCCAGAGAGAGCAAGAAGAAAAGAGCCAGAGGAGTTCTTGATGCGGCTGCTGGAGGCTGTATTAGAATATTTGCTGAATAGTAGTGAAGTTGCAGTGTGATTGACAGTTGGAGCTTATAGCAGGGGAGTAAGTGGGCTATATGTGAGACAGATGCTCAGGACAGCAGCACTGCAGCATTCTGCCCAAGTTCTGCTCACAAACACTTTGCATAACAATACCACACCTGGGTTTGGGCACCGCTTCGTCCGGTACAGGAGTCCAAATAGACTCGGGGGATTTCTGCTCTTTAAACCGGCCCTCAAAGACATGAGCGAGCTGCTGCATGTCAAACACACACACTGCAGAGCCAGGGATGCTAGCAGAGACAAAAAAAAAAGACAGTAATGAGAAAATGTTTGTGCTTCTTTGTGTGCATGTTGTGAGCATCACGGTACCTATTTGGTGGCGTGGAGAAGAGACCCAGGATGACGTCTCGACCCTGCATGTGGATGATGTTGCTTGTGGCATGTAAGAGGTTGAAGTAAAAGTGTGAATCTCCCGGCACGGAGCAGTTGAGCCGTGCCTTCAGGAATGTGGTCCACTGTTTCTCGAGGACGCGCTGAGAGCCACCCAGGTCTGCCTTACACACACGAGCCACACGGGACACCATCACCTGGAAATAAAACCAGCGAAGAGTAGTAAAATGGAGAGCTAGTAGAATAGAAGACGAAGAAATGGGGAGAGAAAGAAAGAAAGCACCTTCTCTAGATGATGAAACTCCATGGCCATCTCTCTGAAGAAGAAATAAATATGAGGCCCCCACTCCATGGAGCTCACAAAGTATGGCTCTGAAAAATAATAGGAGGAAAACACTGTTAGACAAACACACACACACACACACACACACATACAGAACAGCAGCGACGCAGTGCCAGGGGCCAAACGTAATACTCCACAGTCCCTGACATGGCGCTGTAATAACAGTCACATCAACATGGACCGCTGCTGTCCAATGGTCTCGCTCATCAAATATTCATGTTCTGTTTAATTTATCATCCGTCACTGTTCCAAGCTTTGACCTGCCCTGGCTTGTTTTTTTCTACATGGAAAACAGTCTCAACTGTGCAGTCCAAGACTTCTTAAGGCTCTGAATCTGTAGAGTCCGACTGACCTCAATACATCACTCTGTCTGAGCGTGTTCCACTTACAATAAATCTATTAAATGCAGGCCTAATCATCTTTGGTTTCCCTGAACGTAGTTTATTACTTAGCACCCATAATAATCTTATTCACCTCGTAAGCCACTGGCTGTCATAAAAAGACAGCCAAAGCCATTTCATTTCCTTTTAGTAAACGACTGAAGATAATGGTGATGCTTTCTCTTATTTGTTTCCTGATTGTCTATTGAAGGTGTCTGGCTCTGGAGGCTCTTTTATGTGTCTGTTTCTAAACGTACCTCTGAACCATTTGGAGTCGTGTTTGACTGTGCGGAGGGCGGGGCTGTCGCCGAGGCTACGATAGATCACCGCATCGATGGCCAGGAAGTCTGTCACAGTACCGGTAAAGAGACTTCCATCTGAGAGGGAGGGAGATGCACAGAAAGAAGAAAGGAGGAGATTAAGAAGAAGAAGTGGAAGATACAGATGGAGAGATAGTACAAGGTCAGGAAGAATAAAACCAAACAGGCAATGCAGCCTCTAAGAGGTCTCTCTATAAATCATTTGTGAAGGTAAACACAAGGACACTGGTTTTTCAATGTCTGGAGCTGAAAACTAAGTCTGCTGTCTGCTAGAAACCTGAATTCTTCATCTTTAGTGTGCAACACAAGACACTACCTGCAAATAAAGCCACATTGGCATGTCGTGGATCATATGGGCACCGTGCCATCCCACTCACAGGCTCTCCCACCATTTCTAGAGTGTCCCTCTGCAAGAGGAAGAAATTATGCAAATAAACAAACTGGCAGATACACAGAGAATGACCAGCTGACAGATAGATGGATACTAACAGTGTAGTTGGTACACAGTGGGTTGAAGGCGTTTGTCCCACATACAAACAGGCCACCATGCTGGCTGAGCAAAACCTTGATGAAATTACGGCACTCTCCCTGTAGAAAAGAAAACACACCCACAAGAAAATTTAAGATGAGGAGAAAATCACAAGGTGCAGGGCAACATGAAAAACACAGTTTTGAACCAAAGCTAAGCTTGAAAACTACCAGTCAGAGCAAAAAGGCTGCCAGTGTGAAGAATGAAAAATGCAGCTTAAAAGAATCTTTAGATGGAAAAACACCCTCAACTAAACTCCATCTGGAGGGACAATAGGGCAGGGACTTTATAGCTGTCTTCAAAGCAGAGGCTGCTGATTGAGCTGAAAACTAAAGCACAGTGTCTGGTGGCATGAGGTTATATGAAAAATAATAGATGGAACTTAAATAAACCTGTATAGGTTAATGATTTGTTCATCAGGAGCTAAATCCATATGTTGTTTGCCAAATGCTTATGAGACAGTGCTCTTACCTGGGATTGGATTATACATGCTAATCAACTAATAGTATTCTTAGCTAAACACACTGGTAACAGGGGGTAACAGCAAGCATGGCTAGGTATTACACTACCTTCACTAATTCACATGTTATATGTCATTTGTTTAATCTATACAGCTGTTGTCGGGCAACAGAGACTCCTGGAAGTCAATGCCCCCAGACAGGAAACAGTCCAGTAGGCTATAACACTCTGTAAAACAGCGTTGTTTTTACACTCTGTTGCTGTGTGGATTTAACAAACAAGATATAATGTGTTAATTAGTGAGTTTTAGAAGTCCTGGAAGGCAGAGCCAGGCTTTGCTGTTTTCAGTCTTTAAGCTAAGCTAAACTCAGCTACCCAGCTGTTGGCTGCAGCTATATGTTTACCATACAGATGTAACAGTGACATCAACCTCCTCACCTAACTCTCTGCAAAAAAGGGTACAAGTGTATTTCATAAAAACTGGTCACTTGACAATTTTAATAATGGATATTACAGTTCAGGTGTTTGAGTTCAGTTGCCAGGTATTGCTGGCTTACTGGCACACCCGAATGGAACAGGGCCATCATTAATGTTATTAGTTCCACCTGTGGTTTCCCTGCTGTGACATTTCAAAATGTCTGCTGTGAAAAAGGTCTATTCTTGGACTGTAACAACTTTAAATAGGTGATGCTGCACACTTACTAATAGATGCAATGAGACTAAAGCATTAGGACTGGTCTAGTGACTGTATGTCAGATGATTCACAGTTTTATCAATAATTCCATTCACTTCGAGTTTTATAATTTCATTTCTTCATCTGAGTTAGCAGGCTTTAGATATCATTTTTTACCTTTCTATCTTTTGTCCTCCTCCTGTCATGCTCTTGATGTCTCTTCACCTTGGGCCAGTCTTTCTCCTCCTTTCTTTTTTCCTCTTTCGTCATAGCTTTAATTCCTTTTTTCACTCCTACATCTTTTCTTATTTCACCTTTGTTCTTTGAAGCAACACATCTTTCACTTTTGTTGTCTCTCTGCCCCGTTTTTACTACCTGATGGCTGCCCTATCCTCCTTATGCATTTCTACCCCAGATTTCCTCCGCCTAGACACATCCCATCTCTACCCATAACTCCCTTCCTCAACTGATTTCAATTACTGTTTCCTCCCTGAGGCTATGTCACTCTCTCTGCTCAGTTTGCTCTATAATGTTTCCTATTGCCTCTTTTTCTTTTTCCACGGTTTCCACCCAGATCAGATTTTGCTGGTGGCACCACTACATTTATAGAATAAAGCTTATATTTTAGGGCACACTCTGTCAACCGAGCTTCCATCCTATCAAATCTTTTTCTTTTGTAGATTTGGTCACATTCCCTTCATGTCTCAGAACAACTATTACTTTATATACACACATGTAATTGTTCCACTTTCCTCCAAAGGCTATGAATGAGATATATGGAGAAAACTGGCACAATGCAGGTGTGCAGAAAAACATAGCTTTCAAGCTTCATGGACACCTTTCGGCCTTGGTAACATTTCACTGAGCTAGCGTGATTAAGTGATGTGCCCATTCTGTATCAACAAGATCAAATTTGTGTAAATACTGTACGCAGGTGCACCCAAAGGAAATAAGGCTGCATGGACAGCTGTTGTGCCTGTCCATGCGTGTGTGATAGTGTTGATGCATGCGAGTGGATCTCAAAGTCAGCATGTTGTGTACGACGAGCACTGTACCTCATGTTTGCCCTTCATCCGACAGACTCGAATGTCATTCTTATTGGATTCCCATGTCCGTTTCTGCCAAAGGAATGAACCACAGTCATAATGTGTTATTGGTGCATGGTTGGTTTTGTGCGTGTGTGCAGGGAAGTGAGTCCTACCTTGCTGTAGAACATCTCATCACCGGCCATGTTATCCAGCTCCACTCTGTACAAGTCATCTCTACAAAACAAATTAGTGCAAATTTAATAATAGTATATTAAAATATGATATCTGATATATAGTATAAACAATGTGTAAGGAAAGGGTCAGCAACTAATAAAAAAAAATCTGAATATAACTTATTTATAAAACAGCTTCTTTTAAGATTTTATCTGAAAGCAGTTGTAATTTTTCCCATTAGTAAGTGAGAGCTAACAGAGCTACAGCAGCTTACGTTAATACTCAGTTGCCAAAAAAATAAAAAGTGCATATGTGAATGTATGATCTGTGTTACAGATATGATCTTTGGCCTGCTTCATTTGTGGTTGAATGAAGGTACTATTGTTGTTGTTGTTGCCTTAGAAAAAGATGTTATCAGCACACAATTTCTGTTAGACCGCCACCTGTTGTATTTTTTGTGTGTTACAAAAATCTGTTCTGGTCAAACAGGTAAAAGCCATGGAATTAAATCAGTATTTGAATTGTGAAATGTTTCATGTAAATAAAGTGGATTATATTATTTATATGTGTGGGTTTATTAGTTTCATGTAAATAAAGTAGATTATATTATTTATATTATTTATATGTGTGGGTTTATTAGTTTCATGTAAATAAAGTGGATTATTTCATTTACATGTGTGGGTTTATTAGTCTTAATCTTAGCATGAAGAACGGTAGTCTCTCTCTTCATGTGGGGGCAATATTTGATGTATTGAGATCATATGTATTGGGATTTATACTGTACATACATGCATACAGCTATATAAATAAGTATGTATGTAAGTGCATGCCTGTTTGTATATATATATGTATGCGATTGTTTAGTACCAGTATGTAGGTATGTGCAAGTGCAGTAGTCAATTTTGGCCAAGGTGGCTTCTCAAAGCTTTCGCTTGACATTTAACAACAAGACTGAAAACATTCCCACTCGAACAAACTGACAATGTCCTTTACAGAGTGACGGCAGATGTGGCATCAAATGAAAGCAAAAGGATATTAATGCAAGAGCATCAGTAACACACAGTTGGAAGCCGTTGCTGTTGGTTACCTGGCTCCTATGTAGAGTGTGCGATTGACTTGGAGCACCGTCTGGATGTGCAGCTCCTGTCTCTGAGCTGAACGATGAGCTCTGCCCAAGAACACTGGATACCTCCGCACAACTGACATAAACATACAGACAGACAAATAGGGTGAAATGCTTACTAAAAAGCTAGAAATGAAGTGCCTTGCTCAAGGATTATTGGAAACACCTTTACCCAAAGAAGGCCATAAAAAAGATTCTCTAACCTTCACTTTAATCATGTCTTCACTCATTCGTGATGCTTTTGTTTAGCAAAGCAAAGTAATGTGCAGAGATGAATGGTGCAGCAGGTACAAAACATTGAGACATTTTTATCCTCTTAGTATTTTTTTTGCATTTGTTGATGCATGCAGCTCCATAATGAGAACAATGGTGTGCAATCATTATTGTTATTTCATTCTGGGAAAAAAAGGCTTTCCCTCCTTCTTCTTCCTACATTTCAGATAAACGAAAGTGTACAGATGAGGTGGAGGGGGAAAGTGGCAGTATCAGACTATGAGAAAGTTTTGAAGAGGAGGACAATGGTCTCTACAGGGAGCCCTCATCATCAGGAGACAGATTGGGAAAACGTCTCATTGTCCTTGACTGCAGGGGAGGGAGAGAGGACATAGCGATCCATCTCCACCTGTCTCCTCCCCTTCTTTCTTCCACCCCTCAGCCTTCTCTCTTGTCATCTGCATCACCACATCCAATCCAGTTGTCTCCCAGTTTTTCATCTTCCTGCAGCTCTCAACATCCGTAAGAACCATTTCTCTCTCTCTCGCTGTCTTTATATCTTTCTTTCTCTCTCATATTTATTAATCTACTATTCTGACATTGAGAGATGGAGTGAAGCCTCTATACTTATCTACATGCCTAGGTAGATTCAAAATGAAGCTCCACACCAAGGCTCTGACCCTTGACCCCCAATTTCCACATCCACCATGGAGCCATTCATTAATGCTGCACATACAGTGATGCAGTCACACACACACAGCGGGAAGGAAACATACCCTCTATGGGGACGTAGCTGAGTGGACTGGGTTCCTCTGGGAATGAGCCATCAGCCAGTTGAAGCAGCAGAAGGAGAAATGTGAAGGGAGGAGCCACGGTCGCCATGGCAGCAACACACATGCACTGTTAAGACAGAGAGAGGGGAGAGAACATTTTCATTGTTGTGTACTCAAAATGTTTCTGTGATCAGATTTCTTAATCAACAGGTATGTGTGAGAGCGAGAGAGAGAGAGAGAGAGAGAGAGAGAGAGAGAGAGAGAAAACAGGGTCAGAAGTGCAGCAGGGTGCCTGCTGCCACCAACCTGGCTTCGGCAGGGAGCAAATGTGTTCCTATTGTTGTCTGTTTAGTGGTGTAATGGATATCTATTGTCCAAAATGTCACTCCATTGTCAGACAGTCTGAATTGAAGGGGATTCTCACAGCCATATAACACACAGAGAGACAAAAAATTCACAGGATTACAAAGTCACTTTGGCAGTAATGTTCCGTTCACTAATTGTGGTTCTATGCGGCCCTATGGAGGTTATATTACTGGTAATTAGCAGCAAAAAAAGGAATAGCTGGTCTTTATAGATCAGTGAGTGAGAGGAGAAGCTGAAAGGAGTGACTCTGGTAAGCTGGAGAATGTCCTTCTAAAGGTCAAAAGTCAAGAATGCTCTAAATTATGAGCAAGAAAAAGGGGGAGGAAACAGATTTTGGTCTTTAAAAAGTTAAGAGGCCACAAAAAGGTCATACCGCGCAAGGATATGTGCACACACACACATAAACAAGACAAAGAGTCTACAGACAAGCTAGTGACTCTGTGAAGCTGTACTTCGGCACAGTGGTGCTTTGAAATAAATGGTAACATCAGCATGCTTTTACAGTGACAACGCTAACATGCTGATGTTTAGAAAGTATCATATTTACCATGTTCACCACCTTAGTTTAGCATGTTTGCATGCTGGCATTTGCTGAGTAGCATTAAACACAAAGTACAGCTGAGACAAATGTAAATGTAATTAGTTTAGCAGGTATTTATCATACACCAAAGCTCTGGACAAATAGACATTTTGACCTGATGCTGCTAAATTAAAAGTTAAGAGATTAGCAAAGTCTGTAGAATTTATCCTCTGGGGATCATGAATGTCTGTACAAAATTTCATAGCAATCCAATTAGTTGTTGAGACCTTTCATTCTGGACCAAAGTGGTGGACAGACCAAGCCACCGACAGACACACCGACATTGCCATCCACAGCTAAAACCACTATAAAGGGGTCATGCTGTACATCAGCATCTCTTTCACCTATAAAAGCAAGACCGTGGAATAACACCGCTGCACATAAGTTACTACCAGTAATAAATCGAGGCAGCACTCCACCACCAAACACATGTTTAAATGTAGAAGTTTTTCTATGCATTTACTCAAAATGCCTGCTGCTCAGTTACACAGCTTATGTGGCAACTGTATTTCATGTGAGAATACTTTGAAAAAGAAGAGGAGATGTAAAGAGAAGGAAAGACCAGACAAATGAGGAGAACAAAAAAGGGTGAAGTGCTCTGGCTTTGTCTTGGGTTGCAGAGAGCGCTGCTAAAATCCTGCAAATGTGGAGTCTGAAGGAACACAAACGTAAAGAAAGACTAGGAACTGAAGAAAAGATGTGAACAATATGAATGCTGTTCCCTTCAAATCAACCTGAATACCATGTTTCCCCCAACCCCCATTTATTTCTTTTCATCTTCCGTCTGTCTCCCGCCATCACCCGCCTCCTCCCGTCATTTCTCTTTCTTTATATCTCTCGGCTTGTCTGTTCCAGGATAAAAACGCTAGGATTATATTTAAAGATAGAACACCAGGTAGAGAGGTAGATGTGTTAGTTGCTAAGGTGATGACAACTTTTATTTGCAGCACACAGATGCACCCAGATGTAACACGCACATACTCGTATAACCACGTTCACCTGCGTTACCAATGCTTCAGACTGTGCATGCGCTTGAGTGACAAGCTGTTTGAAGACATCAGTGAGGCGATGTGGGCTGCATACTATACACTAGGGGCCACTTCAAATGAAATTCTAGCCCAGAGATTGCAGGTTTGACGTCTCTAAGCCTTCTCCTCATCCGAAGCATTGGAGGAGTCGTGAAGGTGGGGGTGGAAGGTTTGTTTTGTCTGACTCTCCATTGGGATTTCCTGAACTAGAACTGATTGAGTCAGGTTTAGGGTCAGCCACATTTCATTATGGCCGCTTCATGAGGAGGATCCAAATTTGATGCTTAAACCTACAATGAAATTCTGATGTCTTGTATGCGCTGAAAGGATGGATGGATGGAATTAAATGAGACGTGTGCTCGAGTGACATTAGGCATCATATGGACCAGCTTTAACCCCTTCCCACCAAGTCAAAAAACCATACCCCTTTGTCTCAGAGTCAGAACTCTGAACACGTAGACACGCTACGCATATTTTTAGACTGAGTGTTGACTAACACTTTTTGAGCATATCATTATCGCTGATGTCCATAAATCTGCTTAGAGATCATAAAAAGATGCTCCTGATAACTGACGACATGCCTGAAAATCATCACATTTAGTTTTCTTCAGTGTCAAAGTGAAAACTGTTTATATGTCTGTAGGTACACTTCAGACAGGAACTGCTAATAACTAATTCCGCATACTTTTAATGGTACATATTTCCCAAAATGTAAACAAATTGTAGCCGACTGAAGCCATGGCAACATTATACTTCCTGTTTAAATCCCACAAGCACTTTTGGAATTGGAGTTCCAAAAGTGCAAAGACAAAAATGTCAAAAACGTTTTTCATATTGCAGTATTCTACCACTATCTAATTTGCTTGATATTAGTAAGGCTCAGAACATCCCATCAACTTGGTTCTTATATTTCTGAAGCACTGACGCTCTCCTCTGCATGCACTGTACATGCATTTGCACAGCATGCAAACTGATATAATTTCAAAGTAGCCCAACTTATTAAATAATAAAATAACAATATATTGCATGTCTGGCTCATACATGTAATAACAAATGCTAAAAGCCTGCAAGAGAAAACACATTTACAAACAGCCTGCACATGCTACATATGAATTCCCTGTGGCCAATCATTGATGCAGCCTCCTCATTAGAGCGTGTATTGATTAAGGTTATTGATCCATAAGATAAACCTTCAGATATGGGCCAACATGTGAGAGCTCTGCTGCTGGTCAGTGCCATGACAAAGGCAGTATTTTTAACGCTCTGGGCTATAAAAAGAGGTCGGAGGCAGTGCTTTGACATTTGGTTATCAAGGGCTCTGAGTTTTCCCCACTGAGCCGAAAGACAGGAGAGAGAGATGAAGGCTAAAAGACAGAGATGGGTTGAGTAAAAGACAAAAAAATAAAAAGAGGAAGAGAGATACCGCCCTGTTACAGACTTCCAGCTCATTAAGCTATACAAAAAAAACCCAGACCTCTCATGACAGAATGAGTATCAGGAAATCAAGGGAAGAGAGACAAGCGAGAGAGAAGACAGGGTGTTATGCTATTTGTGTCAGATCGTGTTGGTGTGATAGGATTAAATGGTGTGACACTGACACGGTTATCATGGGACGCATGTAATGACGGTGACAGCCACACAGGGTAATCTACCCTCATCAGGCAACCCATTAGCAAATCACCTGCTAACACTCACATCATTAACCAATCAGCAGGTCATCTGAAGAAGCGGTATCACCTGCGTTCACCTCTTATCAGTCTGTCCGTATGTTTTGTCCTTATCAGCTGGGACTGAGCTCAATTTCATAAAGTCCTTTTCTCCAGCGTGCTCTTGTTCACCTGCCTCAGCTGATCTGACAGGAATGACAGCGGGTAAGCAGCATGCTGGGAATTTCTATACAACCCGCCCCCAGTATGTCAACTATCTTATTTAATCATTATCTATTTAATATTTACACATGATCCCACTCTAAAATGCCTCAATGGCCTTCAGTGTATTTTGGACATGCTTCTATTTGCTCAACTATTAAAGTTGCTGAGCAAGATCAATACACTCTCATCCTGCTAAACTGAGACAAAATAAAGAGCACCATCCCTATCCACACTGAGAGGCATTTACTGACCATGAGGAAACACAGAGACATAAAGACAAAAGGCCTCAGCAGTGCGTCTGATGGCCCAAATACGCAGCTACCCAAACCCAACACCACGGATGCTGTTGGCACTTTTGTCGAGATGCTTGAGCTGTGACCTGTGCTGCACCCAAGTACAGCGTGGCCATTAAATCATCCTTTGATATGTGTTTGTGTACGCATGTGTGTGACAGAAATTGTACAGGTAAAATCTAAACACGTCTTTCCATGGTGCTGACAATTTGCAAGTCACTGTACTGTGTTTTCTGATGTGTTGCGTTAAATCTGTTGTTGTGATTAGATCTACAGGCAAATCTCTCTCTCTCCCTCAGTTTTGTGTCTCTCTCGCTCGCTCTTTAGCTGCTGCAGCCACTCCACTCTGTGCCTTTGTTACCGTAGCAACCAATAGCAAAGCAAGGCAGAGATGTTCTATTGCAGTAGATGTAAAAGCGAGGAGGGCGGGTTCGCCCTCTAACATATACATGCGTATGCGTATGTGTGAGCATACACACATGCATAAACACACTGATACATGCACTTCAGCATGAGGCCAGATCCATGGACATCCACATGAGTGTGCACCAACACATACATACATACAGATTTCGGGAGGAGGGGGTCCCCTCTCTCTCTCAGCGAGGAGGGGGATGGGGGGGGAGCTGCAAGCATTTTGTCTCCACATTATCCACACGCTGGCGAGATAGCTCATTTGAAATCAATAGGTCAACAACAGAAAATAATCATTGAAAACACAACAATTAATTTATTACACATTCACATAGAAAAGATGCTTACTGCTGAGCCTATTTTCATGGGGTTTACCATTCAAAGAAGTAACATTTCAGCTGAATATATCAGCCTGCATGAACTAGCTGGGTGATCATCATTCTGTGTTTATGTAAAACCATTCAAACTCATTAAAAAGGACAACTTTTCTGGGCATGAGGTAAGCTGTGATGTCACAAAACGTGATTACTTGAAGAAGTATGTGTGAAGATAGCTCTCTTTTTTTATGCTTTTTGTTTGGAATGGAAGCTCTAAGACTTCCTCTGGAGGAATATTATGACAATATAAAAAATGATTCAAAAGTGTAAACTGTAAAAAAAAAAGAAAGAAGAGAGACACCCTTTTCTCATTTGTAACACACTTGCTTCTTGAGGACAGCATGCAGGTTAAAGCCTGGAATAAAGTAAGATGGCCTGAGGGTAGAAACACAGACACGGGCTAAACTGGGAGAAGTGGGTCACCTTCACACATCAGCACTCCACCCTACAAGCACTATAGCTTCATTAATAGGTTTAAGACTGATTTCCACTGAAAATGGAAGGGGCGCGAACAAAATGCAACCGTGAGCGATATCAGGATGTTTGTCTTACTGTGGTACAATGTTGATTCAACTAAAAGTTCAGACAAACATCATATGACGGAACAAACTAAATCTGTCATTGCTTGTCCATCAACAACACAAGGAGGATCAGTGCGTTCTAGATGTTTCTCACACAAGCTTTAAGACAAAGTTGTTAAGACTTCCCAAGTTAAAGGATCCGATTGATGTGACACCAGCAACAGCTATTTCTAATTTACTTCACAGTCACTCAGGTTGCGAAGCTCCAGCTCCAACTCATGGAGGAAAAAAAGAGTACAATCGAGCTATGTAGCCTTTTATATACCAAGATGCATTTCCCAGAAAATGCCAGAAATAAGACTAATATTTGTACATACTTCACAGATTACACACTAAAAACACAGAATAAACATGGAGGGAGCATCTGTAATGTCAACCATAGGGATGCTTTGAAACTTGGACTTGGGATTGCTCCTTTGCATCATACCACTTGTTTTTTAGATCTAATATATATATTTATTTTCATTTTTTCACCACAAAGACACACCGTTGTAAAAGAAGAATTGGAAAATCTAAAGATGTGCTTACTTTGTATTTCAAGACAGAAGTTGGGAATTCTCTCACTCAATTCAGAGTTTTTGGAAACAAGTATTGCCCATGGAGAAATATTAGCACTTTCACTTTCACTGGTTGCCTGGCAACAGCTCCAGGCCACAAAATTGTCTTGCACACAACCCCCCATCCCCACCCCGTTAAACTGCAAATTTACAGTTTTACACTTTGGTTTTTATATGGATTAAACAAACAAGATCTGTTCATTTGTGAGCTTTAGAGGTGCTGGTAGGCAGTTTTGGTTGAACCGTTTGACAGAGACAGGCTAGCTTTCCCCCCCGTTTCCAGTCGTTGTGTTAAGCTAAGTTAACCAGCTGCTGGCTGTAGCTTCATATTAAAGTACAGACATGAGGTATCAATCTTCTCATCTGACTCTCCACCAGAAAACAACTGAGCATATTTCCCAAAACGTCAAACTATTCCTATTAATCTTACATAGTCATACATTTTTTTGGAAAGATTATCCATTGCTGTAGGGGTAGCTGTGATTTTATGGGGCATCAGAGTTTAATGCAAGTTTAAAATGGTTGCTGTGGGAATAATTAGTATTAGAAATCTCCTATAACAAGAGGTAATACCGGTAGAACCACATGGTGTCAAAGCAAACAGGTTGGGACACATAGATATTTATTGAGATAGACAGACCTGTTCACATGGACTCAAATACAAACACAGGGAAGAGAAAATGTGTTGCCGCACATACACACCCATGCAAACGCACACAGACACACAAACGCAATCTTGCTCTCTTCAGCAGTGGAATCACTGTGTCAAGTCTCTATCTTATTGAGGTGGAAGCGATATTCCCTCAAGTGGCTGCCTGCCTCCTCAGGCACATCTAATCAGGGTTAGGGGAATCTGTCTTTTGCTGTTAAATATCCTAAAATACTATTCAATCTACAGGGTCATTTATATGCTAATGCAAAGGTTACCTCTGCATATGCGCAGGCTGTGTGCTGTTGGGTTATGTGTGCGTGTACCGAAGAGGAAAAATGAAGAGAGAGATAGCGAGAGTGAATGAGGGAGATGAAAAGAGAAGAGGGAGATGAAAAGAGAAGATGTAGCGGAGAGACAGAAGGGACATGAAGGAGGAGAGGAGAGAAGATACAGAGTGAGGAAGGGAGATATTCCCCTGTGTGAGTGCCATAGGTAATTAAAATAGGATGGACAGAGCTGGAGTCTAGCCAGGGAGAGCTCCATCTCCCCTCAGACTTCTTCCCCAATCAGGCCTTCTGCCTGAAGCCAAATTGCTGCTAGTGACAGACACACACTGGCCTATGGATGCAGCGAGTTCTCAGCGTATGGATAACGGACATGTACATACAGTGGGATAAACACACAGCAATCAACACACAGAAAAGCAATCAAACACTCGCAAATGACCAAATCTGGGCTACAAAACAGGTAATGCGTGTAGTCGTGGTGCTGCATTGAGACAGAAATACACAGAAATGCACATGACAACAACACAAACACACAAACGCACACACAAATTTATGGTGCTGTACAAAGCTGCAGCAAGGGCAAACGTTACTAACCAGAGTTTGACTGCAGTAAGCACATATACATTCACTGCACAGCTCTGAGCTAGAGGCGAGCACATGAGTATGCAGTGCACGCACTCTGACACACACTATGAGCACAGAGTCGAACACACGCACACTCCAGTACGTACGACGGCAATGAAGATGCAGTCTAATTACACAGCGGTGACATGGGTTTTTCACCTCAGTTTTAATGATGTTACTATTCTGTTTTTGTCACACAGTGTTAAGGGTTCACTTTGTACTACATGGTAGTCGACTGACATCTGGAGACAGATGTCAGTGGACTAACCTTTGTGATTTTCTAACAGAAGAATCAACTTATTGCTTGAAAACTTGTGTCCTTTTCATATAAATAGATTGTGATACCAGCCAAAAATGACATTATTTTGTTATATTTTTTGTTTATTTGCTATCTGACCACAGCCCAGCATCTCCCTGCCTTTCATTTTTCTACTTCAACAAAGACTATGCTAAATAGGCTGTGCTAATGTCTCATCGTGGCATCCATTACCATATATCTCATACCCTGTTAGTTGCTTCTCTTCTGCTGGCATAGAAGGAGGCGCAGGCTGAAAGGTAGCTCATATTCTCGTCGTGTTGTTCTTTGTGCGTTGTGATCACCAGTAAGGTTAAATATAGCTCTTTTGGCAGAAGCCTGCTAAGAGGATCACGGCTCACAATAGGTGGTCTACACACAACAGATATCAAAATGCCAGAGAACCTGCTTGTGGAGTGACATGTTCACACAGAAACACAGCATACACATACCGTACGCCGAGACAACACCTCCCCTGAGAGCTTTCTCTCCTCCTTGCAGGTATAATTGTGTTTCTGCTGTACTTTACTCCTCTCTGCTCAGTTGTGACTCGGCCCCAGATGAAAAGACATAATTAAAAGAGAAAAGTTGTGTTTGTTGCAAAGAAGGGAAGGGTGTGGAAGAGGACAGGATGGAGGAAGGGGAAAGATTAGCCACAACAAAGCTTCATCAGGCTAATACAATAATAAAACCATCTCGAGTAGCTGGGAGACAAAGGACTCGGATGCGCTTTTATCTCCCAATGAAAAAGTCCTTCAAATCCCTGTGGCTAAGCCGCCATAACTAAAGCCTGCCGTTGGCTTATGTCTTCACTGAATTTTCTTGGACAACAAAAGCAAAAAAATATGTGAAAATAGACCAAACACCCAGGAAATAAATATATACCTCCATTCATTCAGCGCAAAGAAGTAAAAAGTCAAGTGCCTCAGCAGTGGCATTTGAGAAAAGGTTACTTGGTTATTTGCTTATTTTGTTTGCGTGCGCGTGAAGATGTGCGTGTGCTTCAGTGAAAGCATGAATTGAACGGTCATTTTCTCACTTTGCAATTTGGCAATGTAAATGAGATCACGGAAGGTAAAAGATCAGACTACCTTTATTGTTATAAGTTGGAACAGCTGTAATATCACTCACAACCAAATTGCCAGGCAGTTAAATGGGAGGACCAGCTGCGTGCAAAGAGATAGCTTAATCTGAAAGACAATCTAACTCATACTTCTTATGACCCTCGCATATGCTACAAATACTCACATGAAATATGCATGTGTGCACCCTAAACAGTCACACCCTCACAAAGCACATGTGTGCTATTAACTGCCTGACCGAAGTGCCAGAGGTGTTGTTAAGGTGAAACAGTGGACAGAACAATAAACTGCAAAATAAACGCACATGTTAGCATGTTATGGCATGTGCAGAGGCCACGCAATGTGCACAGGGGTGCAATAAAAAAGTGGCTGCACCTCAGGGGAGGAATGAGTGAAGACAGAGAGTCATAACTGAAGATGCATGGCCACTGTAAAGCATATGAAGGATTCTTACATTGAAAACAACTGCAAGGCATTATTACACGGTATATGTGGCTGATACAGCAACCAAATCCACATGGTGCAGCCACCGTGGCCACCTGAACATCATTTATCTTGTGGTGTACCGTTTATGGCACCATGGACAATTTACAGCAGAGTTTGCTGCAGGTAAAGCTCCTCGGCTTGTGTGGTACTTATTATATTGCTCCTTTCCTTTTCAAACATCTGGAAGAACTTGTCCAAAAAGCCCAGTTAGGCTCCTGAAAGCCTCTCACATCAACACAGCAAATGTTTTCCATGAGGGAGTTTATTTTAAATATACCTGTCTCAGGATAAGAGCTGACAAGTAGAAAGTATGCCTGCGTGACTCCTGACCCTCTGGCCCTCTTAATCCTGCACAATGACTCCCTGAGGCCCACATTCTGAGGACGCTGCTGGAATAGGTCACCCAGCAGATGCCTGCCCCGCTTGGACCTTCTGATCTTATTGCCCTGAGGTCTGCGGACTTCAACACCCCTTTCAAGTGTTGATTTTGTGCTAAAGAATCCCACCAAACCCTACATCCAGACGCTGCACTCTGTGTGAAACTCGATACCGTAACTGGCTGCTTTTCAGGAAAATAAGCATTGCTTCAAATCTCTTGACATTAGTCAGAACTTGTTTTTTATTTTACAACCAGATTAGACAATAATCCTGTTAACTGCCTGATGCAGAGATGGGTGGTTACTTAAGGCCAGATGGGAATTGATACGGCAAGTTTTCAAAGTTAGTTAAAGTTCATCTAAACACTATAAGATCGTTCATTGGCATTCCTTCAGTAAAGAAAGAAAACTGAAGGTTTAGTGGCAGCTTAGTGTCAAAACCGGTGTTTCAGTCAGTCAGTGTTCCTTTCTGTGTACCAGAGGTAAAGAGAGACAATTTGTCACCGATTGCTTGACGTAGTCTCTTGGCGATAGGAACAGAGAAGCTGTTAGGTAACATCGCTCTCCTTCCAACATCTTCTGTTTGTTTCATCTCACTCTGTTTAACACATACACAGGACGCACAAACACACACAAGATCTCAGACAGTCATTCTATACATTTATTTTGAAACGTGGGTAGGCTGTATTACTCGTATCTAATTTTTCCCCTCATGCTTGAGATGCCCTGTTTGCGGCTTAGCATGTGTGATTGAATAGGGTCCTATGTGATCAATAGAGCTCATTAAATGTCCCTGTGGGCAGTTGTCTCACCCTGAAGCTCTCTTAGATTGCTTTTATCTGCAGCCTGCTCTGCCTTATTGCTTCAAGTGGTTCCAACTTTGTTTGCGGCACAATTAATTCTATAATTGAATTACTCAAGCCTGGCCTTTGCATGCTAGTATCCTAAATGTAGATTGAAGTATCCATTTGGTTCCCTTCAGTATGGGCTGTGGGTGTTTTGGTGTTAGAGGGCTTTGGGGTTGCTGTATGTTCGGGATGGGCGGGTGTTAGACTGCCTTCCAAAGGGAGGCCGAAGGAAACAGTGGCTGCACCTGTTGTTCCCTGCGGTTGCTGTGTGGTGGGGTTAGCACCTGCTCACACGGCTGCTGTGTGGCTGTCTGTGTGGGCAGCAGGGATAACAGGGAGACCATTCACACCCGCTCAGACTGCTGTCTGCAGCCCCTCTCCCTCAACGCTCGTTCACTCTGAGCTCTCCGCTCCATCATTTCTTTTTCTGCCTTTACATCCTCCGCCTATCCCCCAGCAGCCTATACGCCAGCTCGCTATCTGCCACACTTTATCCTTTGTATCCCCAGTCTGTCTGTCTGTCTGCGTTTCTGTCTCTCCCTCTCCTCCTCCCCCTCCTCCTTCTAGTATTTTGCCTCCAACCAACTCTTTTTTCCCTTTCACACTCACACAGAAACACCAAACATAAACAGCAGCAGCTGGGAGCCGTTACAGTCCTTCTGTGGAACTTGATAGCTTTTAGTGTGAAGGATGGAGTTGTAAACAATAAATTATATATAACTACTAAATCACTCCGGTAAGAGCTGGGACGGCAGTGAGTGAGCATTTAACTTGGGCCATGGAGGTTGTGAGTGTGCAGCGTGTTTATGGGCAATTTAGGTGACAAGTTACTGTAAGTGCGCAAGACACATTTTGGACAAGTTTGCCAGTTTTCGGATCTGTATTGACAACAGCTGTCTAAAGTAAAATGCTAAGAGACGGACAGATATTGGGCATCTATGTCTCAGTCACTAACAGCTATCTTAACACCAGAAACATAGTGTGCTCAGTGCATCTATGCCCCCCCCCCCTGCTTCTCTACCCTGAGTGAGTAATGACACAATCAAGTGACTTTATGGTATACTTCCAAATCATCACGTGTGACCTTTACTCCAACGAGAAACCTCAAGCATTATGAATTTACACAAGGGGACCCCAAAATATAACATCTGAAAGCACATTTGAAACACTCGTTTAGCTCCGGACCTGCGATGCAGGTGTTGCTCTAAATGAGAATTTCAGTTGCAATGCAGCGTTATAACGTGCAAGTATTGTGAGCTATTTCTGCTGAGGCATCAGCAAGGAGGAGATCCTATACGCAACACGTGAAAGGACAATGACACGCAACAAAGATAAGCGCATGATATGCAAATTAAACAGCAGACACAAAGAGCAGCTCGTGTCCACAGATGCCGAACACGCATCTCTCTACTGGCCAACCCGGAGGAGCAATGATGCAGCATCGCATTTGGCGGCGGTAATACAATTGCGCACATGCTGTATATACCTGTTCATCCCAATCACCCCCCTCCCCCCAACCCCCAACCCAAGTCCTCCCTCACACCACATCCATCCCTCAGTCCCACCATTTGGCAGACTCACCGCACCAGATGGCCAGGTGGGGAGGCGGAGGCAGGTGCCGGTGGCCAACTCGCCCTCTCCGCTCGCTCTTCTTCCTCTCTGTGGAGAACCGGGTGATGGATACCACGGTCTCTCGGTGTCCACAGCCTCTCTGAAATAACGAGCAGCTCCTCAGCCGCACCTCACCTGTCTCTCCCCTCTACGGTTCCTGCGCGTTGCCGTAGCATCACCGTTTACCGAGCGCCTCCAAAACGCCCAGTCAACTACACACGGGTTTTTGTCCCCCCCCCCCCCCGCGGGAGAGTCAGAGTCTGTAATCTGAATGTTCTCCGCGATCCAGAATACGCTTTCTTTCCCGGTAGCGTTGTCCAGACTCTTGCAATATTCCAAATCCTGCAATTGCGGACTATATTGAGTCTTCTGTCCGGGGCACCGGCCAGTTGTCTGCACTTGGTCGAGATACGGCTTAGAAATCAGTAGTCAGCAAAACGTAATCCCCTTTTTAAATTTACAGTGGCGAGGTGAAGTGTCCAACGCAGAGCAGTCACAGTGACAGCAGGGGCCCATAATTCACAACCCCTGAAACACAGTCCTGCAGTGGATCAATGATGAATGGAGGACCTCTCTCTCTCTCTCTCTCTCCCCCCCCTCTCTCTCTCTCTCTCTCTCTCACACACACACACACACACACGCGCATTCTCTGCCAAGCCATTATTGAAACATGTGTTTGATGATGTTTAGGAAAGTTGTAGGTTAAAGGCCTAAAAAATAATAAAGCTGCACAATGCAGGATGCATACATTTATAGGCACACTTTTGTAAGTAATACAAAATAAAAATAGATTTTAAAAATGACTCCGACTTTATCCTTAGTACAGTAATGGACATACCTTAATATCTTGAAACGGAATATAAAGATACGTTTTAAAGATACAGAAATACATCGGCACTCTTCTACCTCATTTTGAGGTACTTATGCTTTAGTAATAGTATTTACTTTTCCTTTTTGTGTTAATTACATTATAGTTCCACGACTACATTTCAGGGGGAAATATACTTTTTATTCCACCATACATTTATTTCACTGTTATAGTCACACACATAGGGTTTTGCATTCAAATTATAGCTAGTTTTTAAAATATAATGCATATTAAATATATATATATATAAATATTATAAATTATAAATAAATAAACACTATACAATATTTATATATAATATTGTAGAAATTGTCCAACAGTATTTAAATAATTAAAAGGGTCGTTCTTCTTCATAGTATATTTTGCGGTTAATACTTCTGTACTTTTAATTAGGTAGGTATTTTGAATGCAGGACCTTAAATTATAATTTAGTACATTTTCTTACATTATTTTTACTTGAGTGAAGGATCTGAAAACTTCCACCACTGATTCTCATTCTGGATAGATAGGCTTTCAGACATTTGGACTTGAGTGAAAATAAAACACAAATACCTTTATTTGTGTTACATGCTGTATAATACATTTTATTGTTAACTTCCAGGATCCCATGTTGGATTGAATGGTCTGTCATTTTCCGTTGTTTCGTTTTGTTTTGTTTCTCTTGTTGTTGGGTCTGTTAATATTTGAAGAAGTGCTTTATGTTATATATAGGATGTTTTATGACAGAATCCTATCACATTAATTTATAATATAAAGCCAACCAGAATAGCCTAATATTTATGGTATTAGCTTTAATACATATTTAACAGTGGCATTTTGCTTGAACTATTTTCTCTTTTATTTTAACCATATACTGTATATGTGCGATATAATGATGCTAAATGATATCAAGACACATTGTAATAATAAAAAAAGGAAAAAAAACACTCTGCTCTCACGTCACTTCCGGGTCTAATCGGACAGTAGTAGAAAAAAAAATCTGGTTGCAATGAATTTCAGCTAGCTAGCCACCGATAACTGTCAGTACACTTGAGTGAAACCATCCATGTCAAGACACAAGAAGGATTTTAGGAATCTTGCGCTGCTTCTGTGTACATATAGGGACACACCAGCCTGCCTGCCAACCTACTGTGAATCGGTAAGCAACTAGCTTTGCGGCTAGCGAGGTAGCAAGCTAGCCGCCGCCGCTAGCTGGCTGCCTTGCTAACGATAAGTGATGCTATTTAGACTGTTAGCTGGCATTAACCTGCTCAGTGGGTAGCGTCTAATAACAGCAGGACCGTGTCGCTTATCTGCCGTTCCAGCTGTATGTATGCCATGTCAACGTACTGCTCCCGTTATCACATCGCTGGCTAACGTTAAGAGGTGAATATCGTTGTTAACCATGTAGCCATCATTAGCATACCAGTCGCTCTGTGTCTGGGTTGAGGGGGTGTTTTAATTAGTCACCAATGTCCACGATCACAACAGGGCATTTGAATCATTTTCATCCCGCAGTGACATTTTAGCAGCCTCAGTACATGGATACATGTACCGGTATATAACTTTAGCCTTAATAAACGCTAGTTGGCTGCCAGGCTGTAAAATGACGACAATAACAAGTGACGTTTTAGTCCTCACAATGAATCCGGGTTGCCTTTTGTCTCTGAATCAAGATAGATAGACGCTTTATTGTCGTTGCATGTTAAACACCACGGACTTTGGTTTGGCATCAGTCCACTCCACTTAACAGCATATGCATTATATATTATGCTACCAAAGTTATCTCGGCCTCATAGCTGTGATGCCAAGTTAGTATTTACCATTTTCCAGCCTCCAACAGCTATGTTTAATAAAGCGAATGATAGCTTGGGCTTCTTAATATTTGACATGTCACTTTGAATCAGTAGGTAAAATCTCTACAAAGAGCTGTATTAAATGACCAGGCCTGTCTGACTATACGCTGTCATATACACTATGTTGTCACATGATGTTGAGCTATTTTCATGTGTCATCATTTCTTTCTCTCAAGATCCAGCTGGCTCCGTGACCAGACCAGAAAACCGTGGCACCGTTGTGTGCCGGTTCATTTCAAGACCCAGAGATTTTTGAATCCAGGTGCGTTCATTCCAGGATATCTGTGCAGGGTTTCCCCTGGGAAATTGCCTAGTAGATGTGGTATGCCCCGTTTAACCTCTACTTTTCCTAACTTGTAACAACACAGAATTTGTCCTGACTTTGTAACATTTTGTTGTGATTAATAACTGCAAAGGAACGCAGGATGTGATAGATCATTATAACCTGCAGATCCTGACGCATCACATCTTGTAATCAATGTACTTTGTAGTTATTATATTTAATTTAAATGTAACAGTTTCTGGAGCACCTTGTTAGCCGAATGGTTACAGCACATGCTGCATGGCTGCCGCGATGTCAGTTCTTCTGACGATGGTGGAGGCACTTGTTATTTCAGGCAAGGGAAACCCTGCTATGAATCAGGGGTGAATGGCTTTGCTTCTTGCATGACGTTCTTATTCTGTTGTTCTTCCACCTAATTACTCCATCTACCGTGTTTATTTTTCTCGCAGAAGATGAACGGTCTGTCTATACGAGAGCTATGCTGCCTGTTCTGCTGCCCTCCTTGCCCAAGCCGCATTGCAGCCAAACTGGCTTTCCTTCCTCCAGAGCCCACCTACGCCCTTCTCCCTGACCCAGATCCAAGTTCTGCAGCCGGAACTGCTTCTGGGTCCAGCTCCGGTGCTGCTCCACCTTCTCTTGGAGCGCCAGGATTGCGTTCCCGGCTGGGTACTGGTAGTGGAGGTGACAGAGGAGGAGGAGGAGGAGGTGGCGGCGGCGGCGGCGGAGGTGGTGGTGGTGGTGGAGGAGTTGGGGGAGTAGCGGCAGGAGGTGGCGCTGGCAGCAGTGGCGGTGGGGCTGAGGGCAGGTGGAAACTTCATCTCACAGAAAGAGCGGAGTTCCAGTATTCACAGAGGGAGCTAGATGTGACGGATGTATTCCTGACCAGATCTAGCCGAGGGAACAGGGTGGGATGCATGTACATTCGCTGTGCCCCGAATGCCAGGTGAGACACACACTACCCCCTGATCACCTTGAGACTGAATCTACCCGCACTGATGGATGACAACTCTGTACCTCTGTGCTTTCCTTGTTCTTTAAATAGGGCAGCTTGCCTGTATTTTGTTGGAACGGGGCAGTAGATGGAAACCCCCAGTTCGGCAACCCCAGTTCACCAGTATCCCTGCTTGGCCTCAGCCTGCTGCCTAACAAACTTGTTCTTTCTTCTTACTCCTTTGTCTCTCAGGTTTACGGTGTTGTTTTCCCATGGCAACGCAGTAGACCTGGGCCAGATGAGCAGCTTCTACATCGGCTTAGGGACACGCATCAACTGCAACATCTTTTCCTATGATTACTCAGGCTATGGTGTTAGCACTGGCAAGCCCTCTGAGAAGAACCTTTACGCTGACATTGATGCTGCCTGGCACGCACTGCGCTCCCGGTAAGCAGGCACAAACTGTCTGTTACCATTAATACAGGGACCGAAATGAACAGCCAGCAAGCGCCAAATGCCAGTTGAAGCGTCTTTAGTAGATACATCGGCGTTCCCCTGGTTTATCTGCTGCCAGCATGGTTAATGAGCCTAATGTTAGCAGAAACGTAAGATTCCCAGGTGGTAACAGAGACAGACGAAGTTGACGTTTAAGACAACAAACAGTAATGTAAAAAAAAATCTGAATTCACTCACACGGTCCCTGATTCTGTGCTTAAAATTGTATTTAAACAGGTAGGGTAATATGCTGTATTGGTGTAATAAATGGCTGGTAATAATTATTACACTTGATGGATTTTTTTGGGCTTTGTAGTCCTGGATGAGTAAGCCAACATGCTATTTGCTTATGACTTTCTCTTTCAAACCGTTGTCTATTATTAACATGAAACACGGGTAGTTGTTGCTGTATGTTGGACTGAAAGGCTCACGGAACCATGTTAATCTGCATATGGAAATTTACACACTTGAAATGCACGTCAGTCCCTTTGCACTTCTCATACTAGCAGAATTAAAGGGAGTCTTATTCTGTATGGAACTGTCTGTTTGTGTGTGTGCTGTGTCAGGTATGGCATCAGCCCTGAGAATATCATCCTGTATGGACAGAGCATCGGCACAGTGCCAACAGTAGACTTGGCATCACGGTTTGAGTGTGCGGCTGTGGTTCTCCACTCTCCTCTCACATCTGGCATGAGAGTGGCCTTCCCTGACACCAAGAAAACCTACTGCTTTGATGCCTTCCCTAAGTAAGTTTCTTGACAGAGGACATATTTTAGGTGTATTTTCTGTGTTGTCAGTGTTATCAATATGCTTTTTTGGTTGAATGTGTTTATTGTAAGTTACTTTTGACAAAATATCTAGGAAATGAATAAGGTTGGGACAATATTTTAATAATTTTTTATTTGAATCACCGTTGGTTGTTACCTTGGCAAAAGCTGTTCTTCCTGCGGTCCATATTTTTTGCTGCAAATGTGATGAAGTACCTTGAATTGTCAGGTATTAAATTTGCTGGATTAGCCAAAAAGCATAACTTCCCATCGGTTTATTTTGTCTTTAAATAGTTTGTCAATGAAATTTCAGAAAGAAAATGCAAAATCACGATATCTTCCTGTACTGTGATGCAGTGTATTTAGCCATAGCATTAGGATGGACGGCAATGAAAACGTGTCTGTCTTGGAATCCATTGTAACCAAGCAAAGCAGACTGCATCTGCTGTTCTTTGTCAAAGAAGAAACTCCATCTTTTACTGCCACCGTTTAAGCCAACAGGTTTTGGTGATACTCAAAAGACAGATTTTAGGTGTGATATCACTTTAATGTATCTCAAACATGTTGACTGAAATGCATGTTGTCATTATTTGACATTGTTGGTGAATACAGATGGAAAAATTACCCTGTTGCCTAAATTTTCCAAAATGACCTGCTTGATGCATTAATAGCCTCCATCGTTTTTCTTCCAGCATAGAGAAAGTGTCAAAGATACCTTCTCCAGTGCTCATCATCCATGGTACAGAGGACGAGGTGATCGACTTCTCTCATGGCCTCGCCCTGTTTGAGCGCTGTCCCAAGGCCGTGGAGCCCCTCTGGGTGGAGGGAGCCGGTCACAACGACATTGAGCTTTACAGTCAGTACCTGGAGAGGCTACGGCGCTTCATCAACCAGGACCTGGCTGCACAGCATGCCTGAGAAACAAACAGCCTCTCTGCGTTCGTATGAAAGAGACTGTGTTTGTTTGTGTGTATGTGTGAGACTGAGTGAGAAAGAGGACGTCAGCATGTTTGCAAGGTATGGGTGAGAAATTGACTTAAAAAGGATGTGTGATCATTATTATTATTTTTGTCACATCTGTGTGTCTTTTGAAGCGGCGCACCTTTAGGTAACCCTTCAACAAACACATGTTAAAATCATTTCCTGTTTTAAAGGTGAGAAAGCTTTTTAATTATCTCATCAGCCGTCTCCATCTGTGTGGTGGAGTGTGGTGAAACACTAACAACAAGTTTATACAACTTCACAAATTAAAATTTTTTTTAACACAGGAAATGTTATGAAATGCAGCTTTTAAAATGTGTCACTCACATGAATAAAGAAGTAACAACAATGTGCTTTGTCCAAAAAGGCACACAGATGTAGTTTGTAAGTATGACGTTAGTGAGTGTATGAGTCGTGGACGAAAGTGTTTATTCATATCTCCATGGACCTGTGACAGCTGAATAATGCCTGTGCGTATGTTTGTATGTGTGTGATTGAGGCAGTGCTGAAAGAAATGAAGGACATCCTGACGACTTGGACAGCTGCAAGTGGAGGAGGCTTACGGAGACTTATCAATGTTGATCAAAGTTTTTTTTTTTTTTTTTTTTGTGCGTGTATGTATGAAGAATACCTCCACAGGTTGCTTGACCAGTTCTCTCTCCAGTGAACAAACCACTGGTCAAGCATGCGTCTCCTCCCCCCTCCTCCACTCCCTGTTTACCTGTTAATGGACATCCATCTGACTGCCAGGGCATTTCCCAAGTTGTTGTCCAGCTAACACTAACCTACTTTATTTGTGTGGTTCGGGGGGGTCCATCTCCTTTCATTTGCTGTCAGTTATGGTGGATACACAAGGACTAGCCTGGAATAGCTTGTATGGCTGTCAGGTGTCTCTTACTTTCCTCTTCCTCATTTTTGACTCCGATAAGATCACAGAATGGCCAGCTTCCACTTCATTTCCTAGCTGTGCTCTATAGTCTCTGACTGTCCATAGAACTTCAGCAGCAACTTACAGGTAATTGTTTAGATTTTCCTGTGTTCCTTTTTCCCATCCAGTCCCACATTTTTTTGTGATGAAGAAGGATGGTGTGGTTGAAATGGCAACAGATCTTTGAGAGCCACACTGACAATGTCTCTGTTTACTTGGACATTTGACTTTATTAGAACAGCTATAGAATCGCAGGTTTACTTGGTCAGTTCCACATCACATTAGATCGGTTGGCTCCTAACAGAAGGCTGTAGCCCTTCAGTATTTACTGATATGTGATGTTTAAAAGTTGGGCAGACTACACTGACTTTGTAAGATCAGGAATAAGTCAGGTTTCAGTCAGTGCAGCTGTTGTGTAGGTTGTGAATACTTTCTTACCCTTTTTGGAGCTTGATTTATTTATTTTTTTGGCTGGATTTGGAGGCTCTAAAGGTATAAAGTAGCTGCTCAGTTCACCAAACTAATGAGGATTGTGTCTTGTTTTATTCCGAATAATCTTTTGCTCCATCAGAATCTCTTTTGTGTAATATTGATTGCCTTGTAGTCTTACAGCACAGTCTTGTTCCGGTAGCACTCATTACCAGGGTTAGTCGGCCTCCTGTTCCTATTCACCCTCAGCACATTTCTTTCTAGTTTTTGTCTTGATGTAATTAATCCGAGCGTGTTTGTCATAGTGTGGGGCCATGGATTGTTTGTTTCGGAACCATGCGTGTCTACGTTATGACTAACAATGTGATTCAGATTGGGTGGCAGGACGGGGACATCAGGCCTACTAGCTGTTTAACCTCTGTGGCCCTAAACGTACAGGAGCTCTCTTATGGGTGGCAGCACGCTTCATGTCTGACACAAGCCATATTTGAGCCTCTCACTGTTGGTGTGGTGCAGGTTCCACCACACACACACACACACACACACACACACACACACACACACATTCAGACACAACATACACATGCATACACACATAAAATATATATATATATATACTGTTGATATGCAGTATATTTACACATTTATATGTATCAGATCAAGCATGACAAAAGCAGGTCTTAAGTTCAGCACTATTGTACAAAACATCCAAAGTGTAATAAGGGTATAACATGTAAATTTGTGTGTCTTCATTATTATTGACTGTCTTGTAAAGGCCAGCATCAAGGATACTAACATCATGTTTTAATAATAGGCCCTGTGTGTAGACCTGAACAAGTACAAGAACTGATTTTATGCTCGCAGGCTGGCACCACATTTCAGATCCACACAAGGTGTCTGCTGCATGGGAGTCCCATCAGTTTCAGTGATAGTAGCTGTGTTTTTCTTTTCTTTTTTTTTTTTAAGGGAACATGTACTGAACTAGCACTGATCTGATTACTCCATTTTGGGAGTACAAGTGAGTCTTAGCAAGCAGCGGAACAGTTACTGAACACCACTTCCTTCCTGTCATCATTACGAACAGGGACTCTTTCCATTCTCATCCTGTGCTTTGTGTCTCTGATATTTAAATGATGGAAATCTGTTAAGCCAGGGATCTGAGCTGTCAGAAGAATTCGAGAGTTATCGCCTCTCTCTCTCTCTCTCTCTCTCTCTCTCTGAAAGTAGAAGTAGGCCTCAGTTTCTCCCGGACAGGTTGTGTTATCAGGGAAACCACTGGATCCACTTTTCATTCATGGGGTTCAAGAAACGGGGTGGAAACTTGCTGTTTTATTGATGCACCACTATGGTTGACGTATATTGTATCCTCTGGCCCTGAATGTTTATTGATGGGGGTGGGGGGATTGAACAGTGAAAACTGTATGCATGTTTATTGTGTTTTGCAGAGCAAGTGATGGGGTGGGACATTATCTCAATTATGTATTCTATGTGAGGGTAAAGCTGAACTCTGGCTTTGGAACATTGAAGCGCTTTTAAAAAAAACAAAATGGGACATTTATTAGAGTTTTTTATTGCTGATACTAACTAATGTATTATGAGTTTTGTGCTAGAGTTTGAGCGAGGCAGTGGTGGGTGGGGGGCTAAACAATATTAGTGGACTGTTTATATGGTTACTGTACTTAACTATTCTATTCTTTGTATTATGATTTGTAATTTTATGTTTTTTTTGAACTGAGAATATGATGTAATGAAATTAATTCATGGGACTGAATCTTGACCTTTTTATGGACTACAAAATAATAAAAGATCGCTTATGTACAAAAATCTGAAACTGGCCATATTGTTTTTAAAACAGTCATTGTATTTTATGTATATCATGACATGATTTACCATCTGGATGATATGACTACACCTGTGAGCTTTTTGGGGAAGTCTCTTCCCAGACATGCAGAGTGCATGCAGATAATGCACAGATTTCTTTTTACAAATCCTGGATAAATGCATCTTCCAGGCCTGGAAAAGTGTTGGAAAAGGCTTTCATAAATAGTTTAATGTGGTTCAATGAATATCAGATTTAAACATGACCTGTGTATTTTTTTAATTCACATACTAGAGCAGACACAGGATCACTTGTGTAGCACCACAGGTTCTGTGACATCACATGTTAAATGTACTTTTCATGTATTCACAGAATGTTTGGTCATAGAAATAGTTTTTAAGTCATGGAAATCAGTTACTCACAAATTCTCAGGATTGATTTGACAAGAGAGCAGTTGCAAAAGGTTTATACCTGCTTGTGCCTCATGTAGCAGTGAAGATTAATGGGAGGGACTGCCCCCTGCTGGCTGATTATTGTCATTAGCAGTCTTTCTCTTAAAATTAAATGCCACTAGATTAATCTAGCAATTAATTAACACAATGTGAACCCTTCATTTCACAACATACACATTATTTAAAATCAAGCAACAACAAGTCCTCCTGTCACATTCATGTGAAGATTGGCACTGTGTTCACACTGTTGCAGGTTGTGTTGATCCAAGATGGCCAAGACTCCAGCAACCTCCCATCGTCGGCTAGCTGAGCTCAGCTGTTCACCAGGCCAGGAAATAAACATGACTTCAGCAGGCTGCCTCCATATGGCTCAGTGCAGGAGATCCTCGCTTCAATTTGTGATCTGTCAGCAGAGAATGAGTGCACTCCTAACAGAAATATCGCCCTGGTGCTCCTCTGCCAACACAATCAGTCATCCATGTAGTTCAACACATGTGGCCTGGTTTAGATGTCCCAAAAGCATCTTATTGCTGACCTGCATCCTCTGCAGACATGGCGCTAACATAGGGGTTCAATATCTACTGTCAGAGTGAACATGTGCACAATATTGCACATTTGTTCAGACAAAGCTTTTCACTGAAAGGTGTATTGTGTGTCAAATGGGTTGAGTCTCACTGCTAAGACACTTTTGGGAGTCTGTCTAGACAGGGATCAATGTACAGCGGGATCTTAATAGAGTGGTGCATTGCAGGATTTGCTTGCCACAGTCCCCTGCCACTGGCTATGTTTTGTTGTACCTGCAAAAGAAGAGCAATCAGCATGAGGAGAGGACAGTGGCGGAGGAAGCACTAATCCTTTAATTAAGTAGAAGTAGCACCATAATGTAAAAATACAAGTATACTATCACCAAAATACATACAGTCAAAAGTAGTCATTATGCAGAATGGCTGTAATTATGCAGTAGATGCATTAATATGCAAGTAGAATTTTAGTGTAGCTATAGCTCAAGGCAGAGCTTATTTTAATCCCTTTACATAATTCAGAGTAGTTTAATCTTTCAACAATGCGTCATTTCATGTGTTGATTACATGATTTGTATGTAAAATCTGAATCTGTAAAGTAAATACAGCTCTTATAAATGGAGTAAAAACTACAATATTTCTCTGATGTTGTGGAATAGAAGTTAAAGTAGCATGAAATGAAAATACTCAACCTAAAAACTAAGTAGATGTACTTAATTACTTTCCACCACTGAGAAAGGAGCACATTATTTATTTGATCAAATTAATTTGCATTGATGGAAGTCTCTTTATAACTTTAATCTTTAAGTGTATGTGGAGTTAGTATTCCACACTGTTAAGAAAAGTGCAAAGCATCATCTCAACGTGTCATATCTTAAATGCAGGGGTGTGACTGGTGGAATGTAATCGCTTCTCTTTTGTCACGTTGCTGTCGTGAACCTGCAGAACTGCCCTGCTCATGTCTAATCTGATCAACAAGTAGCCTAATGGTTTAAAAGTCGCCTGAAACTACATAGAGCCATCTCACTTTTTTTCTTCCTTGTGTGTCTCACTCTCTTGACAGGCTCCCTTTCTTCTTTATAAGTTTGTGTGTCTACTCACTCACTCTCTGTGGTGCAAAGACAACTCAGTCAGGGCTCCCAAAGAGTTCAGCTGCTCCTCCAGTGCTGTGATCTGCAGCCCGATGTACCCAGACGCCAACAGGAGCAACACCATCCTACAAACACACAATAACGGCCTGAATACCTAGGATTTTACAGTCACCCATTACAAAGCGACTTTCGCTCACAAAGGGAAAGTACATTGTGCAGAATGAATCGAAAGCTGAGCAGGCGGCCTAACATGGGCACATACTGTACAGTTCTAACAATAAGATGGTGTGATAACATTTCTATAACCACATCGATTAGATCTTTTGCCCTCCTTGTCAGCTTCCAGCCAATCCTGAAAGTCAACATACCAAAGCATGCATCTAGGTGTACACATGCTATACAAAGCAGGAAGATTGTTGTTTCAGGGCCCATTATCACTCTTTGAAAGTCCCAGCTCAAGGAATAAAAGCCCCTTATTCTTGTTCTAACATGTTTTAGCATCCGTGTATGCCTGTGCACCAAGCAGCAGAGACACAGACAGTGGTGGAATCAGCTAAATATACTTACAGTATCAAAAGTAACACTAGTCATCATGCAGAAAAATGTGCCCCATGCTACTGGTATAGTATAATATATAATATTTTTGCATTATTATTACTGATGCATTAAAGCGTATGGAGAATTTTAATGTTGAAGCTGGTTGAGGTGAAGCTACTTTATATACTGTTGGCAAGTTTTAATCTATAAAAACGTAAGATTAGCATTTGTTTTGTATGTTAAGTCTTAGTATGCAAGAAAGCTCGTAATTAAGCTGACAAATAAATGCAGTGGAGTTAAAACTACAACGCTGCATTTCCCTCTGAGGTTTTAGCAGTAGTATAAAGTAGCATTCAATTATAGTATTGTATTTAAGTAGAGTACTTGAGTAAATGTACTTTGTTAAACCACCGGAGCAGTGAGAAATAATGATATTCACAGCATCATGTAGATGTAGAAGAGAACGCTGAGATTCCTCATTTCTCTGAGCAAGAAGAGCGACACGACCTTCTCAATGATCCTCCAAATCCACGATTCAGCTGCATAGGAGAAAAATCAGCCTGTTATTCTATAATAACCCTTTTCTCCATACCTTATGGGTAACCTGAGCAGATATTACAGCATGTGCGTGTCTGTTTGTGAGCTCTTACACACACACACACCTCTGTCATCTTCATCTGTTAAGCTGCTCTGACAGGTGGAATTGCTTCTTGTTGGACCTGGAAAGGCACAAATATGCAATTTTACATATTCAGTGTCATTGTTAAGATACTTCTCTTTAGCAGTAAAAATGTGCAGTATTTTTATGTCAAATATAGAGACTATATAAAAAAATATAAAAAATTAAAGTCATTAATGAAAAACAGTATTCTGGTGTTACTATGCTTCCCGTCCCATCTTATTCTCACCTTCACTGGACATCTGAGGAAAGACGTCATCAAGACAAATGCTGTGCTGACTGCTCAGTTCACGATCTGTGCAGTCCTCCAAACTGGAATAACTGGAGGCCTGTAGACAAGGACAGGGATGCTCAAGGTTAAAGTCTTTATTCACTCGTATTCGCTCAGCTATAACAACGTAGCTGAAATTCCTGGTTTGGTTGAGTTAGATGAGCAGCAACCCTACCACATCATGATCCACTTCATTCTCTGCAGAGGACGGGTGAGGGCTGCTCTCCCCCTGTTTCAGACAAATGCAGAAATGTGAGTTTAAACTGAAAATAACACCTTCATGTGCATGTAGATTGGTGGAGGGCCTACCTGTGCATGCAAACAGACAGTTTGGAGGAGTTTGTAACACATGTCTCGGTGCCTCAAAGACATAAAGGAGTACTAAAAGAGAAAAAAAGAGGCAGGAGAAAGGGTTAATCATGGAAGAAAACAAACTATGAACAGCTCAATTTTATGGAAGTTAGTCCTTAATTATCTTACTGCTGCTCAATTTGAATCACACATTTGAATCAAGCTGAATTAATTATTGTTATTATTAATTAGAGAAACTACTGCTACTACTACTAAATGATATGTTGGCCACTGCCACAGCATTCATAGGTTTAGCTATTTTGCAGTGCCTGTCCCTAAATGAGCCTTTGTCCAAGTACACAAAATACAGCAAAACACATACAAAACCACACAGGACACAAGTTGCAATACAACAAAAATATTAAATAACTTGTGTTATCCCTCTGTTTCCACTTGAGCTATAAAATGCATGTTTTATGATTACAGATCCAGAGATGCGTGCCGTGTTACTGACCTACTGAGCCAGAAACCTCAAGAGGTGTTATCATGTCACTGAGCACCTTTGGAGTCTGATTATTTAGGCATTCATGTTTAATAATAGAACATTCCGTTTTCCTATCCAAAATTTCAACTGCACAATTATACCATACACCTGCAACGCACAGGTCAAGTATTTATATATGGTGCAAAAAAACAAATCGCAAATTTGCCTCAGTCTGTACATCATGCAACCAAAAGCACTCCGCATAGAACGTCAAGCAAAATAATGGAACAAAGATAACACAGAACAATACACATGTGTGCCCTCTGACCTTCTCTCCATCAGCAGTTTGAATGGACAACATGGATAAAGCTGAGTTATGTTTCTTCACCGCCATGACGCTGGATGCAGGAATCACCACCTGCAGCATGTCACATGTACATTACAGACGTCTGTTATGGCATTTCAGGGTCAAATAATATCACCAGCGTGAATTAGGTTTCACCTCAACGTGCCTGAGTGTGTTACCTTGGTGTCTTTGAGCAGCACGGACGAGTGGAAACACACGTGGCTCTCAGACACAAAGAGCTTTCCTTGATACAGAACCTCCTTCTGCAAGGCACAGGTGAAGGCTGCAATAGACACACACATGCACGCACCATTTGAAGTTGTGTGGTAAGTGTTTCTCTAATAAAAAATTAAAAAATAACCAGAAGTGTCAGCAGATGCGTGCCTGCTGAATCATTTACTAAAATGTTTCAGCTGCTTATTCTCCCGACCACTTGGCAAACAAAGTACGAGGCAGCACTTAATCAGACAAAAAGTGAAAAGCGGACACAATGCGAGGCCATTTCCATAACCAGCATCTACGAATAAGTAACAGACTCTGCTTCAGCTCAACTCACAGTCAGTCAGGTTCTCCCCCTCAGAAATCTCTGGAAACAGCTTGTGGAAGGTTTTGTTGTGCTTCAGTAAGCTCTGTATGGAAAGAATTGTGTTAAAACAATAATAACTGCATGTCGAGTGCTGTATCTGGGATTCTTTTATTTATTTATTTGGGAATACACAAGAAGCATGTTTGGTGTTTGTCATATGAAATAACTGACTTTAAACCTGTAATAACTGATTGCTTTGGCTACCGGAAACAAGTTACGAACACAACATGACACATACCTTTTAAGTTGATATGTCAAACTTGTTAGCAAACATTTTAAGCAGATAACATCCAGCAGATACGGAGCAACAATATCATTATGTGGCGTCGTATTTGTGTCTACCAGATGAACGTAAGTCCAACATTCACTTGTTTTTGGTCTCTACTGACTCCTCTTACTATGTTGACCAGCTGTGTTCGTCTGCAGTTTGGTGCTGAACAGGTAGTGTACAATTAATTTGTAGAGCTTTTACACTGAAAACAGCTGCCTGCTGTTGCCAAAATCAGTGTTGTGAGAGCGGTGAGAGTGAACCAAAAATGCTCCTTAAAGCTGCAGAATCAGGTGATAATTCTCTGTAGGTTCACCACGACTCCTCACGTTGTCACATTGTCATTTGATGCATTGTTATATGTATAAAAAAACATCCATAACAGCTGCTTTCATTCTCCCTGTGCGGCAGAGAAAACGTGATGCAAGATGCGTGTTGCAGGGAACAGGAAGGAGCAGGGTGATGTGAATTGGACTTACGTGATTGTTGATGAGCCCATCAGATCGCTCTGCTATGGCCTTCTCCCTGAGGACGCAAACAGGCCAAATGCACCACACGAACACGAATGAGTCACAGATGTTATCAGGACTTTGTCTACGAACAAGTGTTATGCCTTCTCCTACTCGGTTTATTCTCACTCCCAGTGTAGTTTACCTGAGGGACACGTTGGAGTTGAGGCTGTGATTTAGCTCATGGATCTCCTGTCGGGCATTGTCCAAGCTCTGTCTGGATTTCTTACTGCTAAACCTGCTGCTGCCTCTTCTTTTGCCAAGGGGTCCAACTACGTCCAGACCGCTGTCCCAAGAGAGCAGGAGATAAATGTCAGACTCATGATCCAGCTCTTACATGACGCACATAGGTGGGACAGATATAGAGCAGCAAAAAGTAAAGAAATCAGTAGATGCGTTGGATTTCAGAGCTCACAGGGTGGATGTAAACAACCCCTGTGTGCTAATGGTAAACATTTCATTATCGTCACTTATCCGTGTTTTCACCGGGTGAAGTCTGATTTTCCACAGATTAATGTAGAAGACTCAAAGAAGATCTTACATAAAGCACCAACAAAAAATATATTGTCACGTGTAGCATCAGAGACACCGTTAATAAATAGGTAGATACACAAACACGTTATTGTTTGTTTGTGAATCCAATCTAATACCTCTGTTGGTTTGAATAGTTACTTTATGTGAAAGCAAAAGTTAATCTAGCTCTAAAGTCCTTGAGCACCAGCTGTATTGATTTTCTCCCGCTGCTTGGGCTAACTGTCAGACTTTAGAGCCATGGTAAGTCTGCAGTCTCTGGGCAACAGCAGGGATCTCTGGAGAATCTCTTGTTTTGCAAACCAGCGGATACAAACATCGGCGACACACCGGTGGTCAGCTGTAAAAGACGAATGTTGTTTCCTAATCTCAACAAAATATTACAAAGGATGTGAGTGGAACGGAGACAGAAACAGTAAAATATTTATACTCACACAGAGCTGTCCAATGAAAATCTCCTGCTTTTCAGGCTCATGATGGAAAATTAACCCTTCCAACTCATATGCACACACTCGCACCCTTTCATACATGCAGATCCATAGACCATATCCTGTTCTCTTTAGTTCAGACTCACTGAAACACTGTGTGTGTGACTCTTTGGCTCCCTTTCCTGAAAGTAACTCTGAAGCAGCAAGGAGGCAGGTTAGAAACGAAAGCTTCTTATTGTCAAGTCAACCAATCAGCGGTGAGAGGTGAGAATCTTAACTCAAATAAACCAATCAGCAAAGGCAGGTGGAAAAGCCACACGCCCTGCAAAGCTTCTGCTCCTCGTGGCAACGGTTGCTATGGTTGGCACTACCTACTCTGTCTGACCTTTTGGTGCAAAGTGTGACACAGTTATGCATAGATGATAGCGGCATGAGGTTCATGTGTCCTCCTGCCATGCAACCTGCTCAACCTGCAGAGACAGACATCTGAGGATGACTGCTGGCCCATAGCACAGACACGTAACATGACACCACACGACAGCTTTTTGAAAAATTGGTTTACACAAATGTCTATCATTGTACCTAATTACAAAACAACAGACATAAAATATAAAGCTCCACAAATCCACAAACACTACATTCCACATTTTATATTTCCATTTCTTAAAGACATTAAAAAAAGACATTAATAAAAAATGAATGTTTTCTGTGCATGATTAGGCATGCTCACTGAAAACAGTGTTATTTATAGCTCTGTTAATTAGGTGGGCTTCTTTATTTTTACATTATGACTCATGTACATGCACAGTAGTGTGTTGTTCCATAATCATCACCCTACTTGCCAAATAGACAACAGAAGTGCAGCAAGTATTCAAGCAAATACAGTTGTTGGTGTTTGGCTGTAGGAGGATAAAACAGATTGTGTGAGCTGTGTGACTTGGCTGAAGTGGAACGTGAGTCCCATTTTCTTTAGTAGTTTCTGTACAAAGTATGAGGATTTTTACATGAAATGGCTCCACAAAGCTCTCATAATTATATTATCATAACTCTTACAATACGTTTGGTGTTCAGATGATGACAAATGTGAATGTTTGTTTGATTTTGACGTGTTCAAGTTCCCTAACTTTGTCTCAAAAGCCTGAAGAGAAAAGAAGAAAAAGGTGGAGTATTTAATATTTATTAATATAATATTTGATTTCCGAGTGTTTTATGAATTCTGTTGTAGCCAATGGAGGTCTGAAGATTTCACATAGTGTTATTTCATTATTTTTGCACTTTTGTATAGTTTGAAAATGTATGTGCAGCACTGGGCTTCTGGCTTACGTTCATTGTAATAGTCTGTATGCATGACACAATAATGCTTTTTAATTGTATCCTATATATTTATTTTGGCCTCTTTCATATTTGCACTCTTATTATAATCATTCATTTTCACTGCACACTAGTGTTTTAGCACAGCCTCATGTGTGTGCCTGTCTGGATCTCACTGCACATATTATTTGAGGATGTGACAGATAAAACGTTGGAATCCTTGAAAAGTAAATGTAGCAGATACAGCATGTTTCCACAGAAGATGCTGTTGTGTCGCAGTAGGAAACGCACAGGTGCATCTAATCGAATTAACGGCGGGACACTGACTGGAACAGGGCCATCGTTAATGTTATTAGCAACACCTGTGCTTTTCCTATGACAAGTAAAAACGTCTGCTGCGAAAAAGGCCTATAGAAAATTTGCACATGTGCACTCGCTGTACGTGTATACATCGAGTAGTACTATACTGTACAGTACAAAAGCAGCACCATGTCAGAGGTTATTGTCATTTTGAAGTTAATAGAAGCTACGCAGGTTGGGCAATTTTCCTTGTCATGCTGACCGCACTGTCACGCCACAGGTGATCATGTGATTGCATGGTGTCATTGCAGATGTTGGCTCTCTTCGCTCTCTCTCACCCACCCCTGTCCTCCACCTTTGCCTCTGTATGCAGCTCAGAGTGCTCTGCTGACCTTTGCCCATGTGTTCTGATTTGAAATGAAGGGTTTACTAACCACTGAGTAAGTCAGCTCTGTGTTCAGACATACATGATCTAATGTGCTCAGTAGGTGTTTGTTTGGAGCAGTTCAGTGTCACGTTGTCCGTTGCGCGTGGTATGAATCGTCGCCACGTGAAACAGTTGCCTGCATTATAAACTAACACTTCCTTAAACTGGTGAGTGAGATTCATTTCATGATGAATAGTGCCTCGAAGTACAGATAAAGGTGTGAAATTACTGGGCTCATCCGGACACATCTTTCAAGAAGGAAATACTGCAGGCGAGAGTCATGGAAGCATTCAAATGACCACGCGTGAATTGTCCCGTGATAGACAGAACAATACATTCCTCACATCCTTTTTGTCTTCCTCTTCTTTTTCTGTTTATTACTTAAAAATACTAAAAACAAATGGGCAGTTGGCTTTCTGAGGTTTCAAGGAAGTAGTAAGTTAAAGTGTGTGCCAATCACGCAGTCTTCTGCGATAAGGAACACATTAGAACTGTTCTGTCCTGTAACACTGTCATGGAACAGCTGAAGTTACAGCAGAACTGAATGCAACTTAAAATTTTGGCTCCAAACCAGCTTTGTGCACAAGGCCAAACATTTTCTTGGCCTACTTTTGTGTGCAGTGTATTTAGTGAAAGCTGGGTGCAGCGACAGGAGTGCGGTTCAGTCTACAGTTACTTTGGTCCCATCTAGTGGACGAGGAGAGAATAACAAGCAAACACAGAAAAAGGCCACAGGAATCAAGCAGCTCATTGTGCGGTATATCCAATCATCCTGCTTTTAATACAAAGTCAAGATACAATATCTACATCCATGGTTTGAAAGGAAAGAACAGGTACATAATTGAGAGGGGTGGCGTCACCACAGCTGGCCCTCAACACATTTCATATTATGTTTCGTGTGTGTGCCTTTTATATTTCTCTTACACACTAACCATTAGAAATCGAAGGAATAACATATTTCATATATGTCACACACTGTCAAGACTTCTGGACCACACATAAATTTCATATCAGAATAATTTCAGATTAAAACAATAACAATTGAGTGTGTGTGTGTGTGGGTGTGGGTGTGTGTGTGTGTGTGTGTGTGTGTGTGTGTGTGTGTGTGTGTGTGTGTGTGTGTTTAGCTGGGCGATTCGTCACCTATTCTCTGTCAAAAATACACTCGCTACCATGTGCTTTCCAGCAAACTAAATACCAACAGCTTGTCTGATATCTGCTCTTTATATCTAATTTCTCTGATGTCCTTAAACCTATCACAGTGGGGCTGCTGTTGCTATGGAGGTCAAGTGGGGGGAGGGCATCAAACGGGCTTCACTGTAATATTAAACTAGGTCTGCTTCTAATGTCTCTAGCTAACTAGTCGGACATCAGTAATCAGTATCAAATAGCACCCTACACAGAGGGCATACTTTATAATTACAAAGCAAATAACAAAGCACCAAAACTGACCATTAAAAATAAAAAACAAACCGTGACAATACCATACTTTAACATTGGCTCGCCAAAGAAACAAGTAAACAACATCTTATTGGTTATAGTTGCTAGATATTCCAAATAAATAAATTAAAAACATACGTAAAAAGTAACAAAATAGAATAATAAATATCTTAAAAAAAATCATATGAAATAAATCAGACAAAGTGAACAATAACAATAAGGCTTCTTTTTTTTTGCGACAATAAGAACTACATCACATCCAATCCCACATTATATCTTGTGCTCAGACGTATGCAACTGTACTGTATAGGACTCCAATGACAGACTGTATGTACAAAATTGGTGAAATCGCCCGAGATGTCTGATACACCGGAACATCGCTGTGCTCTTCAATCACCACGTGGGACAAATTATGTTTATATGTCAAATGAAAGAAAAGATATATATTGATATTAAGGACTTGTGCACTTGGAGGAGGAAAACACCCGTTGGTTCAGTTGGGATATTCTGTACAGTGTGATTTAGGAACAGAGAGGATCTGAATGGACGTGGGACAGTTGGGTGAGGGGAGAGGACTATTGAAAGTGAGCAATTCACCACTTGCGCTGAAAGTTTTTTGGGCTTTCTGTCATTATCTCTCAGTAGCCTTGAATAGCAAAATATCAGACTGGCTTAACTGCAAAGTGGTGCAATTCAAGTAGGTTAGCTTCAGAGGAGTACGATAAGGAAACATCTTTCAGCCACAGTTTGAGATACTGTATGACAACAAATGTTTAGCATTAAGCAGCATGTTAAAACACAAGAAATATGTCAGCATAAGGCAAGGACGTACAGTAAAAACACACACAAATCAGGTCTGCAGAAATGGGCTTGGAATGGTTTTAGATTTCGAGGAAGAAAAGGCATTGATACTCACTTCTTTCATTAGCATCTCTTTCTATACACCACAGCTGAACCGACACAATGGGGCTGACATCGAGAGGAGCCGAGCTGGAGGATGAACGAAGACTAGAGCAAACGGCGAGCAAGCTTTGTTGAACGAAGAATGCACTGGACTACAAATCTCAGCCCAGTTGAGGATATGATGGGCTCTAAATCACTGTTCTGAGGCCAGCTGTTACTCAGTGAGGACGTGGCTTGGGAGTGTGGACCGACCCTTGGCCAGCGTATTAGTCTCCAGTCTGACTTTGTGTTATGCTGGATAAAAGAGGGAGCCAAATCTCCTTGTAGGCCACAGTTCATGTTCACGCTGCAGGCTTTCTCTTGGCACGGTGCATCAGGTAAATGAGCATGCTTCCCCAACAGTCCTCGGGGTGGTGTGTCCGTACTGCAGGCTTCTGCTGAGGCATAACCTAGTTGTCTGCTTTAAACTAGAATCACATCTACCAGTGGTAGCAGTAGACACCTTTGAAATAGACTCACACACATAGAAATGTTCACCTTTGCACTTTGTAACCCCTTAGTACACCAAACCAATAGATACAAAGTTGAGGATAAAAAGCCCATTTAGGGTGCAGCAAATATCCAGGCTCTTTGTGTTGTTTTTTTTCCTTTTTGTTTTTTTTTAATACACATATAGGATCATAATTCCTGTTCAGAAGCCGTTTTTATTTCACTGGTTCATATTGGAGATAGCTGACCACAACACACATGTATTATACGTCCGTCACACTGGAACACTGAGGTAAGTATATGGATTACACATGGACAGTCTCCACACCCACCAGCTCCTCAGGAACGCCTGATGAGTGTGGGTGCTGTTAGACACAGATTTCTTGTTGCTGTTTTTGATGTTGCTTTTTATCCTTGTTGGTGTTGGGATTCATCTTTGAGCCTTGCTCCTGGAAAAAAGGTTCAATGTTCATGTTTTTTTCAGGCTGTCTTTCTCTCGTTTCACTTGTTGGTTTGTTTGTGGACCTCGAAGCAGAAAGATTGATGGACGGTCGTCTCTTCACTTACGTTGCATAGTGGTCAAAGCTACCCAGGTACTCGAGAGCAGCCTGGTAGCAGAACTGGTACTCATCCTGGGTGAGAAACAGCGGATACAAACAAAAATGAATCATTGCAATAAACTGATTTTGAATTTTTCAGATAAACTGAAGGAATAAGTGTTTCTTTATGGGTTGAGAAAAATTCTCATATGTCAACATTTAAAACCCCATTGGTCTGTGTGAAAAATGATGAAAACAGACCTGTTTATATACTGTATATAGTTTTGGAGATACTGCACATGGTTTTCACAGGGCAGAGGCGCAAGGGAATTTTGTATTTGCTGACTTGAATCCCAAAAATTATTCTATTTCCTGATTAAAACTCAACATTTGTGACAGTGGGGTGGGAAGATTAAAAGAAGTAAAGCAGTAATAATGATCATGCACAATAAAATGATAGTATTTTCAAATATGAGTACACACGGTTGGATAAAATCATTGCCCCATACAGACAGCCAAGCATATAAAAGCATGGCGAAGACTATTACAGTCTTGACTTTTCTTGACTGATAATATGCATGTTTGAAAGAATCATCATTATTAAAAAGAGTCATCAGAGTGTAACAGAGGTTGAGCTTTTATTTTACATGACTTCGTTCAAGAAATCAAATTGTTTAAAATAGCCCAAATATAATCAGTAAGAAAATTGCGGGACTGAGAAATGCATTACTTTAAGCAGCACCAATAGCGTGCTGTATCAGTGCTTCCTTGACACAACTGCTTGCTTGTGTCTCTGCCCTGTTTAATGCATCAGTAATTCACACACGCTGTTCAGTGTTTACCTCAGTCTGCACCATGGCTGGTCTCTGTGTGCGCAGCATTTTGACAGTCTGGAAGATGTCCACCGCCCCTTCGTAACGCATCCTCTCCAGGACAATACTCAGAGTGATGAAGACACCTGTCCGCCCCACGCCAGCACTACATACATACAGGAAAGCGTTTTACAGTAGTTTACATGTGCAAGAGCTCGGACAAAAACGTGCTACATTCTGACCAACCTACTACACTAGACATTATGCAATTAAATGTGCTTTTAATTAAAACGGAATTGTTTCACCACAAGCTGCTGAGACAAAAAACCCCACCTGCAGTGAACACTGATTGGTCCATCCTGGCCAAACTGCTCCTTGGTTTTGTGCACCTGGCCAATGAAATCAATGAAGCCCTCCCCGGATTTGGGCACACCTTGCTCTGGCCAATCAGTGAACTGGAACTGACGCACTGTCCGTGACTGGCCATCCTGAAGGAGCGAGGTCACGATAAGAACAGTGTCACAAGAATAAATGCACTTTGTTTAGAAGCCCGCGGGGCTGAGTTGATCCGACAGTGTATCTGGTGTCGTTTCAACACACAAAGACGTTTATCCCTCAAATGTGTATTTATTGTTCATGTGAGGTGATTATTTCGAAAACACTATTTAAAGAGCTTCTTCTTATTGTATTGACTGAGGGGTGAGACTCTGCCAGGCAATATCCTTTCTTTCCCCCTCTAATGATTACTGTTATCTGACCCAGGATCCGTGGTTGTGGTTAGTTTCAAGCTGTAACGTCAGAATGTCTGCCATTGTCAGCCACTCAGTAGGCAATTACATCTTTTCTCTTCTGCTCAGCCTTTCTGACTCCCCTTTAATGGAGATCAATAGAGCATCTGTCAATGTGGCGTCGACAGGCTCAACTGGAGTTATCTATAACTAGCACATATGTGCTTGAGTGCTGTCAAGGTAATCTGGAGACAGTACGGTTGAATGAGTGTTTTTGGGCTGCTTGTCAATAATGCTACACACATTCACATACGAAACACACACTAACCAACACACACTACAGGTCGATAGGACATGCTTTGCACCGCTGCCTTCTCACGGCACTGATGGATTGGGAGTAGAGAAGAAAAGTCAGGGAGTGTGATGTCACGCTGCTGTTTGAATACAACATACAACATGAGAACTCTGTAAACACACAGACACCATGAACCCACCCTGGCATCCGTAACTTTGAACTCCCGGAGGATGTACTGAGGCATGTTGTACTCGGCCATAGGGTCCACCACGAAGTATTGGTACCTGGCGGAGCGCTCAGCGGGCCAGTACTGGTGACACTTCTCCTGAGACAGCAGAGCAGGAAAAAAGGTATTGATGACATTGTGCACAGGGCTGGAAATTTGCTCTTATTCGTAGCAGTCTTTGTGCGCATGCATACTTAAATTGTGCTTACCCGACCCATTTCTCTCAGTTTAGTGAGCATGACCACAATAGTGGAGTTGTGCTCCCACAGCATCCTCCAGAAATCCTCTGTAGTCTCTGCCAGTGGACCCTGGGTGGCAATGTAGCCTCTCTGCTGCCTACACACACACACACACACACACACACACACACACACACACACACATTATGAAGCCACCCCCTCCCTTCATTCTCCCCATTACTTCATCTGTCAAACATTTGACTTAAAAGGGGGTCAGGCTTCAGGCAAGAAGAGGAACAGTCAAAACATGTGTGTACAACCACTCTGGATGCCTGTATCATCAGAAGCGCTCCAGCGTCCGTCCCCCTTCACCGGCACTGAAGCGAGTGCAGTGTAGCGAGACAAACAGTGGGAACATGTATATAGTAATGACAGATGTGACAGGACGTGACAGGTGAGAGCGCTGTGGTGAAAACCTATCCAATCCATTCACTCATCAAGCCATCATAGAGGACAGGAGGGTCAGGTCATGTTAGTGTTTTCTGGATGGAAACGTACCTGTATCCGTCTATGTAACTGGCGTTGATGTAGTCAGAGCCCTCCAGGCCTCTGATTGGCTGGAGGCAGACGCGGGTAGTTTCATAGGGCATGATGTTGACCAGCCGGTTCTTGAATTTGTTGCAAGGCAGGTTGGCTGTGACAAACCGGGACGTGTGGGCTTTGGTATTAGCCAGTCGCTGGATGGAGAGAGAAAATGTGAATGTGTGATGTTTTTTTAAACTTCAAAGTACATTATCTAGCGAACCAAATACGATCTTTCATGCAAGAGTGCAGGATTATTCAGGATTACTTGCCTGGTTAGCTAATGTACGTGAGTAAGGCTACTGAATTCTATACTCCAGTGGTTCCCAACTGGGAGGGTTGCAAAATAAATCAAGAGGTTGTGAGATGATGGGAACAAGATAGGAAAGTAGAGCATGCGTTTTCCTGTTACTGAAAATATTGTTAATCTTTTAGACTTTTCTTAATTTTTGTACTTTTTTCATTCTGGGTAGGTTTGCGTCTTCGGGCCTCTAAATATTATTCAAGTGAAACTATTTTAGATGGGAAAACCAATCTCATGTTGAACTGATTCTGAGTAGACACGGCTTCATTTTAAGGAGCCACAGGGCAAAAACATTTGGAACCACGTTTCTATTCCTTTACTATTTAATTTAAACGCTTTCCCCTGCCCTCTCCCTCACCTTGAACTCCAGCTCCATGCCGGTGACGTGCTCCCCAGTCTCCACCTTGGACAGTTTCTGCATGTAAGAGTACAGACTCCTGGCAGCCACCTCAGTGTTCCCGCAGGCCACAGCCTCCAGCAGGGCCTCATGGATGAAGCTGTATTGGTCCTCCGTCTGCACCATGTAGTTCCTCTGTGAGCGCATCAGGGTCACATGACCGTAGATGTCCACAGTGCGCTCGTGTCGAATGCGCTCCAACATGGCGTCGATGACAATAAAACAGCCAGTGCGACCAACACCAGCACTAATAGAGGGAGAGGATATAAGTTGGATATCGTCTGACTGATAGGGTGGATTTTATTTTTGACTTTTCATTTAAAGGAATAGTTCAACATTTTGGGAAAAGGGCTTATTTGCTTTCTTGCAGCGAGTTAGTTGAGAAGATTGACACTCTGGTGTCTGTCAAATATGAAGCATAACCCTGTAAAACCACAACTTTTCATCCTTACACTTTTGTTTTTTTGTACGGATCAAACAAACGAGATATAATGCATTTCCAAAACAGTCGAACTATCCCTTTAAGGTAAAGTCGGGTGTGTGTACTGTACCTGCAGTGAGCGATGATAGGTCCGGCATCAGGAGGGTTGCAGGCTTTGACCCTGCGGAGGAAGTTGAGGAAGGGGGTGGGATACTCTGGCACACCATGATCTGGCCAGGCTGTAAACTGGAACTGACGCACCTCTCGCCGTTCACTGCTGCCACTCTGATATAACAAGACAACAGATTATTGTTTGTACATGTGTAAGATTCACCCCTTTTGCATTATTGAATGTTAGAACACAAAATCTATTAAGTAGTTAAAGGAAACTGACACTTTTGCCAACTTGTTTGAGTGCAGTCTCTCAGCTATATCTCCATTAATCATGACTCCATCCTAATTACTGCCAATCACACTAACTTTCATCCGGAATGTCCAAGAAGCTTTTAAATGGATTCAGGAAGAAATTAAAAAAATCTTATAAATACTGTATATGTTAAAAGAAATAATTTTAGATCCTAGAAAGGAAACAAATAGCCCAAAAATTCCTACACTGTGCACAATCTACACAAAAGACAGGAATAATATTAGCATTGCTGAATATTTCATGTGCATTATTCTCTACTGCATGACGGATCTCCTAACTTTCACAACACATCAACAAAAATTTAGAGAAGCGGCGGTATCACTCGGAAGCTACACTTGGCCTAGTTTCTGTGTTTGTAAGTAGGCCACAGAGATGCACCAGTCTGATGGTCCTAGATTGGCCCTGTGTTGTAAGTAAGCGCTCTGCTTCCAACAGTGATCATATCTCAGTGGCTGACACAGAGAGGCTGGCCTGGTTTGAACACTTCGTGAAGCCCAGACTAATCTATTCTCCTCCATGTGTCCACATGCTCTACTCCTTTAGTGACAGTGGAAATTCATGACTACTCCAGCCGCTCCTGGTGCCTAACTTTAAAGTCAGGGGATCAAAGCAATTTCCACTGGATGTAATTAACAGAGCAAAGGGCAGAGTTTTGGATACAGAAGGAGAGGGAAACAGGGCAAAATAATTTACTTTATGGAGGGAAAGGGTGCGAACACAGAAAGTGGCCAGCTCCATTGTGTCCAGCAGGGTGACCTGGATCATCCCGTACGTCTCTGTGCCGCGACTCGGCCAGTACTGGTCACACTTTATCTACACAGACAAAGGAAAAGCATCACCATCATTACCACAGCTGTTAATGTTTTCAAGTTGAAATAAAGCAACATTCCTCTTCAGTTTCATCAAAGTTGTTAACCAAACAGCCCCTGAAACTATAGATGGCGTGCAATTTAAGACATATATTAGTACATAACAGTGCGCTAGGTAATGAAAGTCATGGGTCAGTGGTTGAAGGACCGGTTTCCTACCCTTGACTTTTCCTCCAGGCGCGTCATCATGACGACAGAGGCAGCCCGCTGCTCCCAAACCATCCTCCAGAAGTCCCCGAACGTCTCCGCCAGCGGCCCCTGGGTAGCGATGTAGGCATTCTGCTTCCTGTAGCCATCGATGTAGTTGGCATTGATGTAGTCGCTCCCCAGGATACCTGCAAATGAGACACTTGTGAGGCTCTCGCTAAGCTGCAATCTGCATTAGTGACATAATGAATTAACCTGCATATATGACATCAAACAGCCTGACGAACTGTTTGTTCCTGGCAGCCACCGCTTCCACCAGACGGCTGGCTGCATGACTAGCGGACGACAAACAAACAAACAAGACTCTGTCGGTGTAAATTCATGAGCTCCAGATCAAATCCATTCCCCCCTTTGTGTTCTGCAGGACTGCTGGCTGCACTTGAATGCACCCGCGTTGTTTGTCAGTCTCATGCCACTGCACACCGCCAGTCTTGAGCACTGTTTGCAATTTCAGATTTCATCCATCATGCAGCTCTCCCTCTCTCCCTCCTCCCGTCCCCATCCCACTCTCTGTGTTCACCCCTGTGAACACAAACAACGTTCCCATTAGGATCTCTAAACATCTTCTTTAACTTGCTGTTTGTTCCTCACCTTCTATGGGAGCCAGGATGACTCTGGTGTGGTCGTACGCTATGACGTTAGCGTAGCGGTTTTTGGGCTTGTTGACCTCCAGGTTTGAATGCTCCCAGGTAAACTGCTGACTGGGGTCGATGGACTGCGAAGAAGCAGCAAATGCACACGCATTAACAGCATGTGGTGGCATAGTTAGTGGTGCACTTGGGGATAATGGAAACAGAGTGCTTTGTAATGCAGACAGGTTATAGCAACATATTGCAGCGCTGAATAAATCATCAACATAGTCTGCACACAAAGATACAAATGTTAAATAAGATTTGCTTTGTGACGAAAAAGCTTAACATCTCTAATCAAAAAGGATGTCATCAATTTATTCATATGAAATAATAGCGTATTCCTCACCTCGTACTCCTGGGAGAGTCTCAGGTTGTCGTTGGCTTTCAGGAGCTCTATGTGCTCGGCCAGCTCGCTGATGGGGATGGGAGGATGGCTCATCATTCCTGCGTGACAACAAGCGCCAGAGCAGCAGGGGGTCAGAGGTGAGGCAGACTTCGGCCGAATAACCTAAATTACTGCAGGTCAGCGTCACTCATATGCAAAGATGTGAAGATAATCATGCAGTCAGACAACATCACATATCATTAAGGAAGACGCTGGGGCAGAAAATCAATTTTGATCCATGTGCGAGGACAAAGTGAGGCGAGTCTTGTTTGTTTGTAAATTGTTTTCCTTTGATAAATTGCTTTCTCTGTGATCAGAGGAGCAGCGACTCAGTGAAAACAAACACAGACAGAACACTAATTAGGAAGGTGGCGAGCACACACACAAAGGAAGCATCCTATACCTCCTAAAGTTGTTTTTTTTTATTCACAGCTGGAGCGAGAAAAGAGAAGCTATAGTGATCCATAGTCCAACAATAAATCAAAGTAACACTATGTATACAATAAACGCCATTGAATGCCAACGTCAGAATGCATTCTCAGTGTTTCTTGAATTGTAATGCACTATGGAGAGCATTTAAGGCTGCTACAGCCGTGAAAAACAGGCTCATATCGGTGGTTATTTCCTTCTTCAGCCCGGCACTGCAGCACCCACAGGTAATCACGACAAACCGCTCCTGTCACGACCAAAATGACCTCAGAGAGCATCAGCTGGTTTTGTGGGAAACAAATTTCATCTTTGCCGAGCATCTCAAAAGCACAAACCTCAGGGGAGGAGAAGTGGGTGAGGTGGGAGCTTCAAGGCTGCAGTCACATGAGAGTAAAAAAACATATTCTTAGGATAGACGAAAAGAGCTGAAGCACTTCATTCTCTGGGGTTTACTGTGCTTCCCAGGAACATGTACAAAACAAGAAAAGGATTCAGACCTTCATATATGGATTTAATAAAATAGGGAATCATCTTACACTTAACATGGCAGGTAAAGACTAAACACTTCTCCCTGGTGACACATCTTCCCACATTTTCCATAAGAGCCCTGTGAGGTGTCTATAAACTGCGACCATGAAAATAAAGTGCGAACAGTGATTAAATTCCTCCAGGCCGTGCATTTTTTGGATGCTGCTAATTGAATGAAAGAAGTGAAAGCGAAGCATCATCAGCCTTGTGTCATGACCAAAAGCAGCTGTGTTATAAGATCTCACTCGGTAGGTGGTGGGAAGCGACAAAATCCATGTAGTTACTTCACGGCGTGGGGTTTTTGTTGGTTATGCTGGCGAGGACCGAGTCAATTCCTTCACAAATGACCACGGTTAACCAACAACTCACCTTATTGATATATCATTTTTGACCGTTAAAGCCAACTGAGAAACATTCTACTAACTTCTGTCTGTTCTCATGTGCTATCTGCAGCCTGGCATGAGGGATGTGGGTGAGCGGAGATGATCAGTTTTTGTCACATCGTTATGACTCAGCCGTGACTAAGCACCGACTGCACTACCTGGGCAGCAGCCATTTTGATCCAGGAAGAGACTGGAAGCTGCCAGGTACACGCTAGTTGTGATGCGGAGGAGTGCTTTCACAATCTTGGCTGCATAATCTCACCAAAGTTAAAATTAGTCGCATGAATATTTCATTATCAAATGATGAGCAATCGGAAGTACACTTTATTATGCAAATACAAAGTGTGTGTTTGGGTGCCTGTGTGGGTACACGCTTCATACCGGGAGTCTGGAAGTTGATGCGTCTCATCTCCACGGGGTCTGTTGGGTGGTGGGCCATCATCTCTGCGTTGCTCAAAAGGCTCTTGGTGCCGGGTTCAGAGTCCTTGCGCTTGCTGCACAAACACCAGTGAGTCAAAAGAGCAATTAGCACATGCAAACAACCAGGGAGAGAAAACCAGACTGTGACATGTCATTAGCATGGATACTTGATTGGAGTAAATAGTGCATTAAGAGATATGCTGTTTTATGGCATTGTACAAGTTCCCTGCGCAGCATCTGCCATCATGTAATTGCTGCGGGTTAAAAGGAACAAAGAGCCTGACATTGGCTTAATCTTACCTGTCAGGTTTGCTGCTTCCAGTGAAACAAGAGCAAGGGAAGGAATAATTAGGAGGAAGACAAGGAAGGAAACAGACTGTTTGTTAGAGAAGAAAATCAATATTTTGCATTAGTATTCAAAAGCTTGATGGTTTGCAGCAGATGTAGCCGCCCTACGGCAGGGTCAGACTGTTTCATAGCTGTCTGAGGGGAGACCAAACTTGAATGAATGATGAATGTCAGGCTTAAAGTTGAGGATAGTCGGACATTAAACAATTCCGATATGACAAATATCAGTGGGGGCTGCTGGCAGAATGTAAGCACAGACAGAAACGTAATGCCTCTTTAAAGAATAAGGCTGGAAATAATAAGAGAATAAGAAATTATTCAATACAAGTATTGTATGTGTAGCCAAAGCCTGATATAGCATATTCCTCTGTCCTTAGGCCTCCATTGATGTCTATATATAGACATATATATATATAAATATAAACATATAAAAAAAGCATTATCCTTTAAGAGTCAGAATCCTAGCTAGCTACGGTTTTTGGCATTTGTGTTATAGAGTATATCTGTCCCACTCACTTTTTATAAAGGAGGATAGCGATGACGATGCAGATGATGAAGACCACAGCCAGGACGGGACCAACCACCCAAATCAGACCATCACCTGCGTCAAGGGGCTGGGGGTCTGAATCCGGGGCAATCACGGGGTCTGTGTACGGGCTTGCCACATACATTTTCTGTATACAAAGATACAGACATAGTCACACATAGTCAGGAAAACTGTGCAACACACTGGAAGTGTTTTGGTTTCTTGTCCATTTTAGAGATCACTGACTAAAACATAGCAGCTTTAAGAGTATGACTTTTTTTGATCGGAGAGAAGGGTCTGTCTTTTGTTTTTTTTCTCTCATAATAAAATTACATAAGCACATGATGTTAAAGGCAACTGATTGCAAAAATTCAACACACTATGGCCCTGAAAATAGCCCTGATAGTCAAACCCACAGCTCTTCCACCAAGTACCAGTAAAATGTAACCTTCCCAGGTAGTATTCATTTCAGCCCTATTGCACTGGATTGCATTACATTGACAGGGCATTCCTGTAATTGTGACCAAGCTGCACATGACTGGATTACATTTCCGTGTGTATGAGGTTATATGTGATCCATCTTCGCACTTTAACAACATATAAAGAATGTTCCTATGCATACTGACATTATGTGTTTCTTCAATTACAATAAACTGAATAAAGTGCCTTTTTATTAGTTCTGAAGGAATTTTGTAGCGCACCCCCTGGGCTAAAAGTGCTTCTAATAAAAAGCATCTAATAAAAAATAAAATCTATCCTAATTCAAGTTGTATATTTACGTCCACTCCAATTCAAATGCACATATATAACAGCAGCGCACAAGGCAATATCGCTCCTACTGCCACAGTAGGTACACTCACTCTTTATTAGCAGTGGTGATGGAAGTACGTGAAGGATATTGCCTTTTGCTTACAACATTTTGACTGACGTGCATTTTATTGTTTTAGAAGAGAGGCCACATTGACTACAATGCATAGTGACAGCCTGCAGGACAGAAACACAGGCAGCGCTGAATGAGGTAGTGGTTGTAAACATGGAAAGAGAAAAGATGTGTGGCTATTGTACCCCGGTTGTGGAGTTGAGCTCGGCCAGGATGAAGAAGACGTACTCCTGTCCTGGGTCTAGAGCTCGGTTCTCAAAGCCTCCGTAGTCCAGCTGGTCCCCCAGGGTGAAGAAGGCCGGTAGGGTGGCAGGTGTGAAACGAGCTGTGATGTAAGCCCGGCGCAGGTCCACCTGCTTCTGCTGCCGTGAATCCCTCTGCCTTTGACTGATGTCTTTTAACAGCTGAGAGACGGAGAAAAGAAAAAGAGAGAAACAGACATTGACGAGACAAATTAGATGTTCCAATATCTATGACTAATGTTTAAACACTGATATTGAATTATAAAGGGTAAGCGTTGCAGAGTTCTCAGCAATGGGATAGTGTGTGTGTTTATAGGTCCTCTCCTCCTTCCAGGCGCAGACATCAGTGGGTGCTGTCATTGTTGTGGTTCTCACCTCCTCTAGGTCCATTTCATCTGGGCTCTTGAGGTGTCTGATGACGCCACGGGCTCTCCTCAGCGGAACCACAACAACATAAACATTCCTGCAAGAGCAGAGGAGGACAAACAACATAACACCAGTTACAAAAGGAAACATGCCTCAAACTATTTTCACATTTCACTTAAGACTGCATTTTCAACATCTGGTAGTGTTATCATTATGCCCCACACCTTGAGAGATTGCATGAAAGCCATGACGACAATTTCTAAAAACAGATTTTTTAAATATCTATCCTTCAAATCTTACTTGACAGGACTGCGGGTCTCCAGTGACGGCAGGATTATAGTGACTGTGGTCTCAGTGTCACGGGTGTGGTCTATTTCAGGGCGTCGGATGGTGATTGGTGGGGAGGTCTTGGCGGAGATGCGGTGGCGAAGGCCTCCCATGTTGCCTTCTGGAGCAGTGATCTTAAAGTCGTAGTTGGTGTCAGGCAGAAGGTTTGGGATGACCGCCTTTCTCAGACGAGCATCCACCTCCATCTTCTGTCGGTTATACTCCACCTGGTGGATGTCAGAGGGTTTAATGAATGAAAAGATGCTTATTTATACACTGCATGCTGATGGTATGCTAACTGTACATTAATGCATTAACACCCTGCCTTTTGAGGGTGGTCAGCCTAACTGAAAACATGTTTTTATCATGAGGCCCTGGAAATTAATTTGGCGATTACGTTTTTAAGGGTTTATTACAATGTTGGACTGCCAAACTGCCTCAATTTACACCAAATTTTAAAACAAAATCCAACTTTTTGAGAAATATGCTTAATTCACTTTTTTGTCGAGAGTTAGATGAGAAGCTTGATACCACTCGCATGTCTGTAAGGATGACTGCTAGCCTGGCTCTGTCCACAGGTAACAAAATGTGGCCAGCACCTCTAAAGCTCACTAATTAACGCTGTGTATCTCATTTGTTTAATCTATCCTAAAGAAAATTAAACATGAAAATGTCAATTCATAATTTTATTGGTTCGGGACACATGAAATGGCAAATTTACACTTTTACACTTAAGTTGTTTTACATGGTCTAAAAACACGAGATACAATGTGTTAATTAGTGAGGTGCTGGTTGGTTGCATTTTCATGTAGCTTTTCATAGTACTATACCATGATATTCTATATAAAGCCAAAATCCCACCAGGGGAACAGTGGGTGCTAAAACGTTAACAGTTCCACAGTTGGCAGTATAAATAAGGTTGGGGCCACACTTACTAAAAAATCCAGAAATGTATGTCATGTTAAGTTATATATTATCTCAAGAAATGAGAGACTAGGCATATGTCACCAGACATGTACATGCACTGGCCGATGGACATACAGTAAAGCCATAGGGGTTGCTGCTCTCTGGAAACTCCCACGTCAGAAGAACACTGGTCTTAGTAGCGAGATTGACAGAAAAATTCCTTGGCACATCTAGGAAAGAAAACAAACAAACAAACAAAAAATCACTCGTGATGAAGCATTTTATTTAATTTTATCAGCGGCTCCTCTGCCTTCCCACTGCAAACCTGTAAAAACGGAAAGCACGTCAGTTAGATCTGTTACTGGGGGAAGAATACATGATGGTTAGGAGTGTGGGCAGATGATGAGGAGAGTGGATGGCAAGAGCAATAAGTAGAAATAACAGACAGACCGGCTGCAGGAATGTGACATGCCACATTCTCAGAGTGTAAGGTTGTGTTTGTTAGACTCAGAATTCAGCATGTCAGCAAAGGCTTTGGAAAGAGGTGGAAGTGGAGGTCTATCAGATAAAAAAAGCTTACCTGCAGATACAGCACCAGGTGCCGGTTTTCACTTGAATTCAGACTGAACACTTACCTTCTGTATTAGATACTATATATCCAAGCCCTGTATTGACTTTTACCTGAGGATTTGTGATAAGCAGTGCTCTTGAAGCAAACATCCATTAACATTCAGCCTGCTCCCACTGGCGGTGAAGGGTAGGTGATGAAGGTATAAGTGAGTGAGTGGAGGAAATTGGGGGGAGTAGTCATGTTCCCCTGGTCTTTTCAGCCTCTCTGAGGTGCACAGGTGAAAGGCCAACCTGTAAGAACTGGCCCAGACTTCATTTAGTTTAGTGGTTTGGAGTGAAATCCACATTAAGGGGGGGCAGAGATGTGACACTGAACCAGTGCTTAGAAGGTGAAGGGTGTTCCTGAGGCCATGAAGCCAGCCCTACCTGTTTCAAAGGCGAGGGTTCGGCTCACCAGTGGTGGGCTGAAGGGGCCTGGCCCTGCCTTGTTGTGGGCTCTGAGCCGCACCTCGTAGTCTGTGCTGTGATTGAGGCCCAGGATGGTGAAGCTGGACTCACTCGCTGGTAGCATGATCAGCCATGGGGGAGCAGCAGGGGCTGGTAAGGCTGAAGGGTCAGGGTCAGCAGTGGGTTTGGGGCCTGCAGCCTCGTTGTAAGCTACGGTGTACTCTGTGATGACACCGTTGCACTCCTCTGGGGCAGGAGGCAGCCAGGAGAACTGGAGGGAGCAGCACGTGGCATTAACAAAGTCAGATATTTTGGGGTATCCCAAGGGTGGGAGCACGGGAACTGTTATTTCCTGCTGCACTACATCTCCGTAGCCTGCTCTGCTCTTCGCGGAGAGCATAAAGATGTAGATGGAGCCTGGGGAGAGGTTTGTGACAGTTAGGTTTTTCTCCCGATTTATGAAATCCATTGTGGTGTCTAAAGAGGTATTCTTCAGGCCAAACTGTAGGCGGTAGCCCAGGATTTCCACTGGGGCCCCCCGGCTATCAGAGCCTGACTCAGAGCACTCCAGCGGAGGAGCCCACCGCACCACCACTGATGGACCCGATCCTGGACGCACCCAAAGGGAGGGGGGGCCAGGCACTGCAAACAACAGTGTAAGCAGCAGTAAATCAATCATAATATATATATTAACACATATATCATGTAAATCTTGTACAAGAATTAGAATTGATTTGGATGTTTATTTACTGCTGGTGCAGCTTACTGTAAGATCAATTCACGAGTATGTTACTAAATCCAGTGCAATGAACTGTATACTCGGCATATGCTTACCAATCCCCAGGGTCCGCAACAGCTTGGCTTTGCTGTGCGCTCCATCCCCTTTGGTGGTGTATGCTGCCACAGTGACAGAGTACAAAGTCTCTGCTTTCAAACCTCCCAATATCAGCTCCTGTGGGGGAAAATCATCAAAAAGACTACATATCAGAGGCTAATCAAATCTCTGGTGGTCAAACTTAATGAGGATTTCATAACTGTCTCCGTGTAATGTATTGGATGCATTGTGCTGTATGCATTAATAGTGAGTTCATCTATAATGAGAAGAGGATGTCTACACTCACATATTGAGTCGAGTCATCCTCCTCCATCTTATCCCGCAGACACACACCACAGGCAGCCGAGACAGATGAGAGTGAGTCAAAGGACGAAAGGAGAGAGAGGGAGGATGTTTAAAGATAAAATAAATGAACATCATTTAATCATTTAAGTGTTCCGCTATGATGTCACCTGGGACTCGTCCAATAAGAGGTCTTTGATCCAGGGAAGGTTTCGCGAGTCACTGCTCTCTGCGTGGCTAAAATGCACCTGGTAGCCACGGACCTGGCCTTGCCGTAACCGTGGCAACACCGACTGCCATGTGACTCGAAGTGCCGAGGAGTTGAGCGGCTGGACGTCCACCTGGCGAGGGGCTGCACCAGGAACTAAGTGCACAGACACAGACAAATACAGAATTAATTAAGTGACCAACAGTCGAGCCAGTAAATAATCAACTTAACAATCAATACTGTGTCGGCCTGATCTACGACTCTCACTCTTACCGTCCTCATCAGTTCTGCAAAGCACAGCCAGACTGTTGGGTCCAGTCCCCTCTACAGTGAAGGCTGCCATGGTGATGTTGTACCAGCTCCATTTCTCCAGCCCCTCTAACACTGTCTGCCCCTGCAGGGCCGGGATAGGAAGCCACTTCACCTCTTGGCCCTGACCTCCGCCTCCTGCCCCAGAAACTCTCTGGTATCTCAGCTCATAACCTGCCAACTCGCCATTCTGGCCCTCCATTGGAGGTGGCCTCCAACTTACTCTGAGCGAGGTGGAGCTGACACTCGTGCAGGACACACCCTCGGGTGCAGCTGAGGGCTCTGATTGGACAAGGGGCAAGGAGGGCAATTGGCAAAGAGTTTAGGGGAGACCCAAGAGAACAGGGTTGAAAAAATGCAAGAGAGGGGAAAAATAAAAGCAAAAGGAGAGGAGACGAAAAAGGAAACAATAAGAAACAAAGGTAAACTGAACTGAAAGAACACCAGGACAAACATGACTCGCGCAAAAAAGGGGAGCGACCACATATTGTAAAAGCATAATGCTAGGCTTAGAGCCTAATGAAATAAACCAGAGACAAGAGTATCGACCCTGAGAGGACAACTTAATTATACTCAAGGAGAATGTGCATCCGATACCCAATGATTACATCTTATCCTTTGGCTGTGGCTGGTGGCATGAAAGGATCCAGATTTATGAATGAAAAAAAGTACTTCTCTCTAAAGCAGGGGTGAACAGCTCTGCACGCAGGAGCACAAAGAAATATACACATTGCACAACACCAACCCCCATGGTGGCATAATCCTCGAGTCCTCAGGATAACAGAATGGCCTGAGACTTTCCACTGCTTACGAGGGGAAGGTCTTGAGCTTCACAGCGGGAAGAAACAAACAAACTAAAACAGATCTCACACAGCGCCGAAAGGATTTAGGACGCAGGTTTAAAAAAGAAGAAAAGAAGAAAAGCACAGGGAGCCCAGGAGAGAAAGGCACTCAGACGGATATTGAAAGTCAGGCTAGAATGATACCTTGTGGACAAAAATTGAATCAGAAGCAGGCTGGGATATTTACTGGAACAAACATGAGTACAGAAAACCAAAAACAATCACACACCTTCATCACCACAGACTTCTGGACTGTTGGTATCACTCAACCTATATAATCTGCCTTAAAGAGCACACATGCACACACAAAGGCGAGAATGGCCGAGGCGTATGGGCTCATGTGTGTGTGAGCTCGGGAGTGTATAGCATGTGTGTGTCTGTGTGGGAGTGTAATAGTCGTAGCTGACAGGTTCAAGTATCTATCCACTCAGCCGTACAGCCACTGTTCTGTTTGCCTCGGGGGACAATCTAGATGTGCACCAAAGCTTGACGATAACAAAGCGCACCTAACCTCCCTGGGAAATGAATTCTGCTGCATGAAACAGTCTGCTTATCTGGCACCTTCCCATACCTGAACGCCCCCCCCCTTCCACCGCCTTCTCTGCCACCTCCTCTGGCGTACCACCTTGGTCTCGCTTTCTTTTTGGAGGCAAAGAGGAAAAGGAGACCAGCTAAAAGTGTCTAGCACGTTTTGTACTCGGCTCTATAAGTGATCTGCTCGTGAAGACACACTGTAAATCTGTGTGTGTGTGTTGAGCAATCGTAAATCCCTGACAAACACTTACCGCTGATACATGATACAGCACCGTGAACAGCAGGACTTGGGGCTCTTTTCCTTGACCACGACTACTTTATTAATTATCTTCCTTGCACCGTTTTCTCAGTTATCTCTGGATTTTCTTTCTTTTTTTTCTTCTCTTTGAGATATCAGATATGAAATCACTTGATTTGTCAAGAGCTAAAATATTGGAACATATTTAACTGTTACCGGCTATCAGTGATTGTGCAGGGAGATAAAAATAAAAAGAGAGAAAAGGGAGAGAATCCGAGTTCAGCATGGATAAAAAGACGGGCCAGCACTTACCTGTCAACATGGCAGGCCAACCGCCATCCTTTAAGGCTCCTCGCCACTGGCTGCTAGCCAAATAAGTGGCAGGCAGTTTTGCCCTTTCAAAGACATTAGACACTGATAGAGTGGAAAAAGTGAAAGGAGGGTGAAGGAAAGGAAGACTGAAACATTAATCGGTGCTCCATCTCCATCTGTCATGATGTTTTGGCTTTGCAAGAAAGCAAGAGGCTGAGCAGAGGAAGAAAGGCACAGTCAAACATAGATGGATGGATGGGAGGGGGAGCTGGACAGATGAGTTGATAAAGGAGATTGATGGAGATATGTGAAGATGGACCCCAGCATTTACTGGGTCAGGAGCTGAGGACAATGTACTTCAACCTGTGTGTGTGTGTGTGTGTAGAGGACATAATCTGTGCGTGAAAAATGCGTACAAGGCTGAAACATGACATAATACAAATTGTGGCATCTTTGTGTCTGCAGGCGCAGTACGTGAACCCAGTCAATGTGAGACGTACTGGCTTGTGACGTCCTCTGCACCAGTTCGTTGGTGAAAGCTCCGATGCCTTTGGTTGAGATGGCGGCCAGGGAGAAGGAGTACTCGGTGTTTGCCTTCAGGCCCTCCACCGTGTAAGAATTCCTCGGTCCGAAGGTCAGTTTCTCCTGCGAGAGAGGAGAGAGAGGAGCAGAGGACAGGACGAGAGGAAGGATGAGGGGACTGAAAAAAAACATTAAATGGAGAGTTGAGGACTGTCACCAGCAGACACAGTGATGCTGGATGCTGGGGGTTCATCTTTTAAACTTCCCCTTTTATCTGTCCTTTCATCTCTCTGTTTCGTTAGGAAATCCACCTCCAGAGGGACAGATTTATAAAAAGAGATGTAAGAGGGCTTACCAAACTGCCAAACTTGACAGGTTTGTAGAGCAGCTCATAGTTCACAATGCCCTCCTTGGTGTAAGCAGGTTCCCAGGTCAGTTCAATGCTGGTGTCTGTCACTCTGCCAACTTTAAACTTCCCTGGCTGGCCTGGGACTGAAGGGCACAGGACAAAACAGTCAGTCATGTCTTATCTATATCTAAAATTATGTTTATAATATTCTTCAACAGTTTTGTGCATTTTTTGTCTTGTAGCTAAAATGTACTGAAAACACATTTTCTTTAACAGCTTTTACTATAAGTGTCGTTATTCTACATGAACAACACTGGTTATTTGACATACGTAAAATATTTCTGTGCATCATTCAGAATTTAGCAATAATACATTCTTTTAAACTCACTTTTACTGGAAGGTCTTTTTCTAGTTTTACCATCCCTTTATACTATGTCCATGTTATACCCAATTTTAAATGTATTACATTTAAGTTTTTATAACATTAGTAGGATTATTCATCTGCTGCCTAGTTACCTCATTATTTTAGTGAATTTGATCATTTATGTCTGTTTTGCTTTGTTGTCTTCACTGTAACGCTCTTTGAAACTGTGTTTAGGAAAGTGAATGAAGTGGATTATTGTCAGTATTATTAACACAAGAACAGGAAGTATGCTGCCATGGAAATGCCACTGTCACTTAAATATGATCAAACACACACACACAGTCCTGATGAAGCAGAGATTTGTTTTTGAGTGTTAAAATATAATTCATTTATTACTATGGATGTTTGTCACTGTTGCTTATTAAGTCAGAAATACTGTCACAGAGAAAAGGTTTGAAAACAATCCATTTTAACGTAACCAAATTTTTCAGGTGCATTGAAGACATGGTGGAATCAAAAAACACTTTGTGAACCCATGTGCACCCATTAACCTATAACGTCCCCGTTGCATTTTATGCATTATTCATATATTATTATTCCTGTTATGTGCTGGAAAATGGTAGACTTTTTAGGGACATCTAATGATGTAACAGCGGCTGAAGCCTCACAGACATTTAAACCAGTAATACCATCAGAGTAATCATCTCTTAGTCCCTCCCATCACATAAAACCTGAGACTTCACAGCAGATGTCACAGTGAGACGAGATGCGCCGAGGTATGAGGGACATTGTTGGCTTTTAATCCCCATTTCCCAATCCCCAAGTCTCTACATTTCTGTCCCAGCAGGTGGAATTTGTTCATTTTAAAGAAGTCATACTTTCTGACAGGTCAAGCTTATTTGTAATATGTTTCACAGAGGATCGCTTCGCAAACTTTACACAAGTCACTCGAATAAACTACTACACACACACATGCGCAAATAATGAGTAATTTGTGCTCTGTTGCATGTGCACATCTGACAAATAATCCCATCTCTCCTGCACATGAATAAATGAAGACCAGTACTGAGCTGTTCTCTATGCACCGGCATGCAAGATAAATATATTCACTTGCACAAACTCCTACCAATGATTATGTTTACGTGCGCACACATTCACAGTCACACACTGACCTCCAGGCATGACTTTAACATGGACAGGGTCTGAGAAGGGTCCGTCCCCTACAGAGGTGAAGGCTAGGACCTGGATGGTGTAGGTCTCTGAGGTCACCAGGTTCCGAATAGTGGTGATCACACTGTCCTGGACATTGCGGATCTGCCACTCGTTCATTGGCCGGGACGGGTCCATGGTATAGTAGACACGGTAGCCTTTCACCTACAACAGAGGAGCAGAGAGACAGAAAGGTCATCAGCAACTGGACCATATTAGGTGGTCTTCCACCTAGTTCCACTGTCACGCATGGTAATCCATAATACCATCCTTCAACACAACTTTATCACAGCGAAGGTCATCATCTATGACATTTTGTTTTACTTTAGTCCAGATGGTCCTGTGGATTTGTTGGTTCAGTGTCTTTTAGAGGTCATTGTGACAAGGCGCTGTTGTGCAGTTGACCCTGATTAAAAAATCTCACTCTGCGAATGACAAAACCAGTTCCAATACAAGCTGCAGATGTCCTCCCATCCCTATGGGATTTGTTTATAGACAGTTCAGAGTATATATAATCCTGCTACCATGGCATTGCCCTTACCCGCCACCTCTCCTGTTATTACTGTTTAATATCTATAATCCCCATATGCACTCAGTTCAGTCTTGCACTTTTATGAACCTACTGTACAGTTAGGCAGGCTAGAAAAGGAAATAGGCCTCAAGAGGGAGTGCTCTTAACTTAGAGCGGACAGTCCAATTACCTCCTCTTTCTTTAGAGGGAGGGGAAAGTAGCGAGGGAGTTACAGGAGGGAAATCTCTGGCAAGACACAATCCCTGCAAAGGAGATGAACCTGCACACTGGAATAAAGCTCCCAGTGGTGAATTTTATTAAGGCTTTATCGTATTAACCTCGTGTGGGCCTTTGTGCAATTTTGAAATGTTGGCAGTCAGTAAGTGAGGGTAAATGTAATTTCAAATTTGGGGAATACACCCTCTCTTGTCTTGTGCCTTAGGGGAAAAGTTTGCCTCGAAGGCATTCTGTCAGAAAAGCTTTCCGCCAGAAAGGGTTTAGGAAGTCACGTGATGTAGTATAAGGAGGGACAAAGTCCACGTAGCAAGCAGGTCGGGATGGATTATTGGGTCAAACATCGGACCTTCACCCAGGCGACTGCTGTTTGCATCCCGCGTGAAACTATATTATTTTAACATAAAGCATGATCTTTTCGCAAAAATAACTAAGTACTTTTGTTGCCTAAATCTAACCAAAGTGCGACCGTTTCACAATATAAACCACATGTTAGAAAGGTTTTCTGGCCTACATGTGTACTTTATTTTATTTTATTTTATTAAATATATTTATGACTTTTTAATGATTTAGCTTAGTTTAGTTTTAAAAGACTAGAATGTTACTTTTAATCAATCAGTTACCAAAAACACAAAGCACACAAACGCATATAAATATAAAATGTGAAAAACGTTCATACAAATGTAAATCATGAGTACAAATATAAAAATTTGGGAATTGAATGGGTATGTGTGCTGAATGTTACCAGTTTCCCCACAGACTTAAGTTGAGAGATGTGCCGAGGGTATGAATGCGGTTTTACATGTTTTATTTCTGGCTAATGGGACACAAACAGAAGCTCTGGATGCCTTAGGGGCTGTGAGCTGCCGCACTGAATGAACTGGAAGAGTACACACTACCAGTCATTTTGCTGCAGACATTAACCATCATATTTAGAATGTTTTGCTGTTTGGCAGGAGGAAAACAGTAACTGATCAAAGAAAATGTGAAACGTATGTTTTCTGCTACTAATAACAGATAAAAAAAAAAGCAGTTGTATCAGTCCTCGTCCCACCTGCCCATTTGGTTCCTCTGGCTCCTCCCAGCTAACCATCACTGTGTTCTGTGAAATAATGTGGGCCTGAACGTTTCGGGGAGGGCTGGCCGGGGCCTGCTCTCCTGTGCGGGCCTCCACACGTGTAGACGGTGGCCCTTGGCCGATGCTATTGAAGGCCGACACTCTGATTTCATACTCTGTGTTGGGGTAAAGTCCCCCGATGCTGTAGCGTGTGGTGGTGATGCTGTCCACTGTCTCGTACTTGCTGTCCGGCCCTTTGGCTCGGTACTGGATGATGTAGTAGGAGACAGGGTCTGGGTTGCCGGAGTCCCAGGTGATGGTCACACTGGTGGCGGTGGTCTCTGTGACTATGGGTGTACCAGGAGGCTTTGGCAAAGCTGGGAATTAGAGAGAGGGGACATGAAGAGAATAATATTATTTAGTATATACTATTGTATATGTTTTTCTGTCCATTCTGTACCTATTACTGTTACATTAATGACTTATTATAGCTGAATTTATTCATATAGTACACATCCATCCATCTATCTACATACACATCCTATATACAGTATGTATGCACTTGCTACTTTGCATCTGGTAAGATGCTAAACTGCATTTCCTTGTTCTAGTACTGTGTGCAATGACAACTGAGTGGAATTTAATTGAATCAAATGAAACATTTGAGTACATTCATTTGGTAGCTGTTTTTGTCCAAAGTAACCTACAATAAAGAATATATTAAATGGCCTCCCACACTACCAGGTATAAATGACAAACTCACAGCGATGAGGGTGCCTTAATCATACTTAATATGCACATTTTGGTAAATTACCATCGTGGAAATTCTCCTGACATGCACACATTTGCAAATACAGAGGAAACCCAATCTAACTGGATATTCTAATCCTATTTCGCATCCTTCTCTCTCTCTAAGAGCCAAAACCATTAATTGTTAATCCTGTTATTAGAGTGATTCTTACTCTTTACTAAGACCTGAGCGGTGGCCTCGATGATACCCAGGCTGCTCATGGCCACACAGGTGTAATTTGCAGACTCCCGGACACCGTTGAGCTCCAGCACATTCCGTCCAATTGGCATCTCATCCTCGGGGGTCAGGTCCTCGCTGCCCAGCATCCACTTCACGTAGGGCATGGGCGAACCCACGGCCACACAGGTGATATTGATGCTCCCTCCCGGCATGATCTCATGGTTGGAGGGGAGGATGGAGAAACGAGGGGGCACACGGCGCACTGGGAAAGGAGGAGAGTCACGGTAGAAAGGAAGGGGGGGATGGGGGTTTAGGGGCAAGGTGAGGGAGGAGAAGAAAGGGGGAGAAAAAGAAGGAGGGGTGGCGGGGAGAGAGGATCAGAGAGAAAGAGGGGGAAGAGCGGAAAAAGAAAGATGGAGATTGGAGAGAGAAAGTAAGGGCAAGAAAGACAAAAAGAAAGAAAAAAGAGAGAGAAAGAGAGGAGAAGTAACAGGAAGGGGGAGAATGAACTTCAGGGTTTTTACAGAAAATTACAGAGGGATATTCAGGTTTAGTCCCAATTACTTTATGGTACTGATGAATCCAACAGAAAGACACAAATCTTGTGTTGAGCTCAACCAATCAGAGTGAGCTGCTTACTCAAAATAATATAGTGACAAACTCTTGAGTACTGTTTGAACCAGGACATGACACCTATAGTCAGTTTCTCTTCTTAAAATAAACAGTTTTCTTATTGGTTATCAGTCATTTAACTTGAAAAATACAGTAAGACTTTGTGATTCATGTTTTTGATTATAGTTGTATTATTATTATACCCACCCCCAAGCAATGACTAAACATGTTAAACTTTACCAGTAAATTCAGCGAGAAACTTTACTTCATTGAGATTTCTGTGCCTTGAGGTGCTTCTGCATAAGATAGGCTCTGTTTTGAGAGAGTGTATGCATCATGGCGGCCGATCAATAGGCCCGGCCAGCTATTTGTGCCCCCATGAGAACAACAAGTAAAAGTGGCAAGTTGTATCCAATACTGCATCTGTCAGAGCTTGGTTGACTATATATTAGGGAGAGATGCATCGAGAGACTGAACTCATAGGTCACTTGCATGCCTGGGCGACTCAAGAGGGATAAAATGGTGGAGGAACACAAAGAAGAGAACGAAGAACTGAAGACAGAGAGGGAGACAGAGAGAAGTGAGACAAGAGCAGAAGCACTGGAGAGACGGATACAGGGATAGAATAAGTGTTAGAGAGAGAGAGACAGACAGAGAGAGAGAGACAGACAAATAAGGACAGACAGAGAGACAGAGAGAGAGAGAGAGAGAGAGCTCTGCTTCTCTTCCAGACAATGACAGGCAATGTAGCAAAGGACAGCCACATTGTACAACAAGATACTGTACAATACATAGGATCCATAACTGATACAGTGTGTAGTCAAATGAATTGAAAATGTGGATAGGAGTGGATCTAATAAGGTGTTGTGGCAATTACAGAGTGATCATTGGACACAGTAAGTAAAGAAACACCAAGACAGCATGAAAGAGGCAGAACGGGAAAGAACGAGTGTGAGCAAAAAGAGAGATATGTGAGGTAGTATGTGCATGTTTATAAGTTAATAAACTTATGTACATGTGTCTGTCGCTCCTACACATCAGGGTGCAGACAGAATGCAGAAGAAGAGGAGAAAAAAGGGGGAGGGCAAGGAGGGGAAAAGACAGGGAAGTGGAGATAAAGAGAAGGTTAGAAGAGGTTGTTAGGGGAAGGAGGGAAAAGGGGGAAGAAAAGAGGAGCGAGGAAGAAGAAAACACATGGATCTATTTAAAAACACGGCTATATACCAGAGTCAGGCCCATTCAGAAAGTATGTGCTTCAAAAGTAAGAAAACGAAAGGCTAGCCTAGACTGGATGTCGAAGGTACAGAGAAGAAGAGGATACCCCAGGGTCACAACACAGGAAACAGAAAGAGACAGAGAGAGTAACGGACAAACATCTCTGCATGGAAGGAGAGAATGAAAGGGAAGGCAGACAGAGAGCAGAAATATTGTCAAAAAACTATACTCAACACTAGGAAGCTTATATGTATAATAAAACATGAACGTGAGAAGCAACAAAAGACTACAGATAAAGAAAGATTCAAATAAAAAAAGTTACTGTAAAATCCTACAGTAGGAAAACAATTACAGTCTATGTTTTCTTTAGATGAGTTGGAAATCCAGCCTAAATACTACATGAAATAAAATGTCATTAAATTAAAGATATATAAATATGGGTACGTTTGCTACACAACCTCCACTCCTTAATGTGTAACATCATTACTTGGAATCTTCATGGGCCACATCCCCCTACTCAAAGAATCCAGAGACAATTGGATAGAAGTTAACATTTTTTTGCATGATTTCAACGAATTTGAAAACAAAAAAAAAAGAAAACAAAAAGAAGTTGCTGTGACGTCACTACCAGTTCATGAATAACAGATCAAGTGCAAAGCATCTGGAATACTTGTAGAAAAAGAAAAAAAAGAAGCCGGAAGATACCCAGAATTGGACACAGAAGTTGAAGACACGAAAGAGACAAAGAGACAAAAACAGGTAGATCTGTTAGAAAACAGACATGATTAGGCAGGCGTCTCCTCATCTGAGCATGCTGGAGACAGACAGACAGACAGACTGCATCCATGGCAGCTCCATGCACAAGACAGACACAGCAGGTGCAATGATGCAGCATGACACGACACTGTCAGGTTCATTCAGTTATTTTATAGCTATCAATATGGCAACAAATAAACTCAAAAAGACAATCAATTAGGCATATGGATTAGTTTGGTAATATGAGCAACAACAGGATGAAGGTGAAGACTCCAGATGCTTGTTTAGTAATGTGAAACATGAACTCAGCAGTATTTCTAAAAAAAAAAAAAGAAAAATATCAGTCAAAACCATGAGACAGCCCACTACAGAGGTATAGCGGAGTACTTTACAATAAAGTGAGCTCATAACAAGGGATAATCCTTCACATGCTCACAGAGCCTCCAGCTTAAAGTTAATCGAGCCTGGCTGCAGCATTTCCCTCCACTTTCTATACAGTTTGTGAGAGCCAAGAGCTTCAGTCTTTATTAGCAGAGTTATCATTAGTCCCGTCCTCTGCAGGGAGTCCGGAGGCTACGGACTGGGAGGACCTTGGCGCAGCCATACGGATTACCGCACTGCTATATACCCATTGAGCATAGTCACTGAGCTGACATTTACGCAGCACCATCCAGTCTGTCTCAAGGACACGGCTTTCATTAACCACTGTAATAAGAGGGAATCGTTAATATCCCCTCGATATCTGAAATGTGAATGGATATGATTAATTTCAAATGTCAGTCAACAGAGGCGTAACTGAGTGTTTGGCAAAGATAGCAACTGCCAGAGAAGTGAGATGCAGCACATATATTACAGTAAAGCCGGCACACTGCTCTATGTGTCAATATACTGATAGTTTAGTGTTAGTATTAATCTTGATGCTGTGCAGCGGGAGAAGTAGTATTCAGATCAGAACTTTTTACTAGCACAATGTAAAAACAGTCAATTACAAGTAAAAGTTCTGCACTGACAATATCACTTATGTAAATGTAGATTATTATAAAAATGGACCTGAAGTGACGCTGTGTCATTTTTGCTAACACGTGGCAGTTACTGGATGATGCTAAATGCTAAAACATAGCCTGGCACAATTAGAAAAGTGTCATAAAATCAGTGAACTGGCTCAGTAATAGCAGTCACATGGCTATATCTCGCTAACATGTGCAAAAGGGAGCTAACATTAGCCGCCACAAGCTATTGTTACCTTACATACCAGAACAAGTAAAGCCCTGCTAGTATTTAACTGAGCAAGGATGGATTTTATTGCTTAGTAATTAAACTTTACATTTGTACATTTAACTATTATATATATACTGTTGTGTTGTCTAATCTATGGGACAGGGAAGGGAATGTCTATCTCACACTATCTCAACATGTGCAATAAATATCTCAAAAATGTGCAATACATTATTTATTATGTTTATTTTAAATCTCTGTACATAGGTAAAATGTCTAATATGACAGTTTCATATTTTTAAAAAACACTGATTGGGAGCGCATATAATTTCGTTGTACTCCTGCATAACGACAATAAAGTTTCTGATTCTGATTTTCTGATTCTGATTCTATAACAATGCATCTTCATTTTATGAGCTCATCCTTTAGTTTTGTTTATAAAATCTTAATTTCTAAAGCAATTGATAACTTCAGCTGTTAAATAAATGTAGTGGAGTCATATTTCATGAAGTATTATTCCCACGTAAAGTACAGTATGAGTAAACTTTCCACATCTGGTTCACTCGCCATCTTGAGTTCATGTTCATGAATCCGGCCAAATAACTGATACTTCTCCTACAAACCTGCACATAAACACATAAAACCTCTAAACAGAAGGGCATGTACAAGCGTGACTGCGAGTGCAAGACTTCCACTCAGTGCAACAAGTGCAAGATTGGAGAAGATGTGATGACATGGGAGCTGAGACATAATGTTACACATGATGATACAAAAGGGGGAAAAAAGAGTAGCGAGACATGACAATACAGCAAGTTCAATAATATCACAATCTGAGCATATCAATAGGCGTGAACACACACTGTGCCATGCTCTTGTGTCAGTCCATCAGTCAACAGACATGCAAGCGGTGCTTCTTTCTCTTTCTCTCTCACTCCTTCCATGCAAACATTGCCTCTTTTTAATCTTCCAATTCTTGGGTCTCCATGACAACAAGATCATACCATGCAGAAAACATTGATCGGGGAGTGAAGGCAATACCAAGGGTTCTGCACACAAGGCCTCACAATGCAGTCAATGCACTCTGCTGCGTAGGCAGACCGCTTCATCATCGTAGCAGCTTTAGAGAAATCAACCCTCTTCATTTTGGAGACAAAACCATTTCACGTCAAGTCTACTCCGGTGTCCTTTAAATGTTGCTTTTTTTTGTTTCTCTCTGTTTCAACAAGTGAAGCTTTCTGAAACAAAGGAGTAACAAAAGACAAGAAAGAGCACACCAACCTTCTCGAAGCTCTGAGGGATGGAAGGGGGTTGATGCAGAACACAATGACGTGAGGGGGGAGAGAGAGAACGAGGAAACACAGAGAGAATAAAAACGGCCAGCGCAAAGGCACTCGCTCCACTGCACCACACGCATACTGTACACGCACGCACCAACACTCGCACACATAAACTTCTCTGATATCCCACTCAACACAGAAACTAGAACTTGCAAATCTGAACATTGGTTGTGGTCTTGCAGCTATAAGCCAGTGACACACCAGAACCCACAGTCCAGAGGCTAGAATCAGTTAAACAGGTGGGTGCCAAACGATGCCATTAATGTAAATATATTTTAGAACAGATTTTATCCTGATTGCTCAACTTCCAATTGAATTCAAATCTTCAATCAATTCTCTTGTGCAGCTTTTTCCTCTTAATCTGCCTCTTGTACAGAAACCATTTTAGTAGACAGATCAGTGATGTTTCCATGCAGTTAAACCAAGGTGCGTTCCCGACTTCATGTTCAATTTGATTCCACTGCGGGGGCTCGCACCGAGGTTTAAGGTGGACTTGTTAAGGGGTGGTTGTGAGAAATACCAAACAACGGGGTCAACAAATACTGTAGACACATGGATGGGTTAGTAATACTTTAAGAGCACAGTTGTGGAAAAGACATTACTTTATTTGTACCAAGAGCACCTTAATTGCAGTGAGCCCTGCGTGGTGTCTGTCTGTGCATGTGTGTGCATGTGCACGTGTGTTCTGAGTTCAGGTCCTACCTCGCACATACAGGTTGGCAGGGGAGGAGTAGCGCACGCCTTGAGAGTTGGTGGCCACACACTCGTACTTCCCCTGGTCTGTTTCCTCGCTGTTCTCGATCTGTAATGCTCCTGAAATAGAGAGAGAGACAGACAAAGAGAGAGAGACAGAGACAGAGAGAGAGAGAGAGAGACAGACAAAGAGAGAGAGACAGAGACAGAGACAGAGAGAGAGAGAGAGAGAGACAGAGACAGAGAGAGAGAGAGAGAGACAGACAGACAAAGAGAGAGAGACAGAGACAGAGAGAGAGAGAGAGAGAGACAGACAAAGAGAGAGGGAGAGAGAGACGGATAAAGATGTTTAGTCAAGTTCGTAGAAAATGTTCCTGCTGCTCTCCGCCTTGCTTTGCATCCTCTCCTTTTCATCCTGAGATGTTTGTCTGTTTGACCCGGGGGTATCCTCTCTTCTATTACTCCAACATCCAATAAAGTCTGTGATGCAGCATTTGAATGGGCTCCCTCTCACATACCAGTTGTTGCATTTTCGAGCCTTGCATTTGTTCCCTACCCTTCCTATGAAGTGAAAAGTAACTGCGACACATTCAGAAATCTGAATTTTTCTTCCGCAAAGTTTGGAAGTCGAAAACAACTCTCAAAATGACTTTTATAAACTTAGATGACACTTAAAGGATCTTTTGTCGTACACCTCTTTACAAGCTAGTGATTCCTCTCCTACAGCCGGCTCACTGCTGCTACGAAGAAAGCCCGTTTCTATCTTGGCAGTTAACTGACAGCAGCTACACAGCTTTACCCCACGGCGAAACACCCGACGATGCTCTTTAGCTCCTCAACTCGTGTCTTTTTCTTCCTCAGTTTTTATCCTCCTACCCATCCCATCCTATCGTGGTAAACAGTGACTCCCTAAATGTGCTATAATTACACACAGTGCTCATCAGGTATTCTTTTGTTTCTTTTGTCTCACAGGGTTCTATTCTTACTGCTTTTTATAAAATGTGTTATTTTTTTTTGTTTTCTTTTGCTGACGGCCTTTTGAATTACCAGTAGTGATTTATTGTTTTTGTCTGTGCTCTTTCAGCCTGCTCTGTGACATTATTCATCTCATCTGAAACCAACTTTGACATGAGGCCTGAGGAGGAGGCGCAGAACCATGGATTAGGAAAAAGACGCAACTGAAATGACCATGACACACGAACATCTTGAGGAAGAGACACACACATACAGTATAGGCATGTACATCAACAGGCGCGTACGTACACAGCTAGTTTACGTCTTTTTTAAAGCAGTGTTTTTCTGACAAAAAGAGATCTGGCTTGTAATAGATGTATGGAGATATTCAGAGAAACAGGAGATATCGTGTGCTCTGCACTTACACTGCTATTTCAAATACGCTTACACGCGGTGGTGGAAGAAGTGTTCAGATTCTTTACTGAAGGAAAAGTAACAATGCCACAATGTCAAAGTATTAAAATGCAAATAAAAGTACTGCATTCAAATTGACAGAAAGTAGAGAAGTATTATTAAAAAACAAAAAGATTAAAAGATTGGAATGGCCCCTTTTTAGAATGAAAAAAAAAATATTATTATTATAATATCACTGCATTATTATTAACAATTATGCATTAACATACTAGTAGCATTTATAGCTGGTTGAGGTCAGTGCAAAATTCAAAAGGTAATTTCACCCAAATTACACAAAAATACCCCAGCGTTTGTCTCAATTTATCACTGATGATTCCATTCATGTGTATTGTATTAAGGTGGCAGCAGAAATCTTATGGATCGGTACCTCAAGCACATAAAACTATCTGCATGGCTACATCACCCTAGAGATAAGTGGGAAAAGTATGGTTGTTTGACTACTTTTTCCACTAGACTGGCAAAAAAAAATTCTTATCATGGTCCACTTGATATCTTTATCTGAAGCATTTGCACAAAGAAAAAAGAAGCCCCAAAACAGACCATTAGTTTTGTTTTTTTCCTTAACCAAACTAGTTTCCATGGTCAAGATAAGGTCAACACAATTCACATATTGTTGGTTAAATCTAAATAATGCAATATTTAGTATCATATCATTTGTATGTAAAATCGTGATATGTAAAGTAACTGTAGTGGTCATAAATGCAATATTTATTTGTAGCATCTGGTAGAGTGGAAGTACAAAGTAGCATTAAATGGAACTATTCAAGTAAAGCTGAAAATATTAGTTGATAAATTGATTAGTCTGTTAATAAAATAACTGAGAGCTATGTTGATAATTTATTAATCGTTGCAACAATTTCTTAAGCAAAACATCGTCTGGTTCCAGCTCCTCAAATGTGACGATTTGTTTTATATCATTGTAAACTTGATATCTTTGGGTTTTGGATGCGAAATGAGACATGTGAAAAGGTCACAGTGGACTCTGGGGAAATCTGTTTTCTGACATTTTACAGACCAAATGATTAAATTGATTAATCAAGAAAACAACTGGTAGGTTAGAAAATGAAAATAATCACTTGCTGCAGCACTGCACTCAAGGAAAGCAGAAGCACCTCAAAATGATAAATAATACTTGAGTTAATGTACTGACTTTCCACCATTGCAGACAGAGACAGACGTAGTAGCGTGTTATCCTAATGGCAGAAAAGCTTTTACTTATTAAATCCTAAACACTCGGCCAGTTGAGCACCAAAACGTTCCACAGAAGCAGACAGCTTGTGTGTGTGTGTGTGTGTGATTCTACAAATTACACAATCGCTGATCAGTATATGCAGAAGTTGAAACAACATGCTTTTGGAGCCTCAGAGGAGGAAAAGTTCGACTTGTTACACTCACAATGTGCGTTGTGGGCATTTGAGCGGGTTTAGTGAGCTGAGAATCTGCTAGCTGAGGCTGTCATCCATTTGCCTCTGTCTTCTGCAGTTACATGAAAAGGAAAAGAGCTCGAGACCTCCTCTTTCTCTCTGTTTTTCCATCTGTCATTTCCCCTGCGGTACAGGGCAGAGACGAACAGGAATAAATTATCTGCTCCAGAAAGAGGTAGAAGGCAGAAGGAGAAGCGAGAGAAAGACAGAGTGGAGGAGAGATGGAGCCGGACAGGTGGAGCTCTGCAAACAAGAACTCATCTGACAGCTGGAAGCAGCTCATACGGCTAACCATCAGCACAGATTTGAAAAATGGCAATTGAAATACCCCTTTATGCAAAACATGTCGTTACCTTCAGTATATATGCACATATAAAGGCACTAAATACGTAATGACAGTTGGTGTGGACTAAAAGACAGAAAGCGGGGAAAAGGGAAAGATAACAGAGAAGAAGAGGGAGAGCAGTTTGTTAGTGAGTGTGGAAGCTGCTGACGGACCCAGAATGAGATGTGACTTCAGTAAATTGAGCTGCGGTGAAATCGCGGATGGTGTATCTGCTGGGCAGAGGCTCAGCCGCTCAGATGACAGCAGATACTGCTAACCTGATCACTCTGCCAGAACATCTAGGTCAAACAGATCACCTGGACTCCGGTCTCCCACGAGGTGACACATTAACTTTTAACTGCGGTTGGACATTACCAACAATCAAGGCAGCCGGGCGCTATTTTTACCTCAATGCATGCACTTAACAGAATTTAACAATAAACTGTTATAAACAATCAAGTTAATTTCGACACTAGTTAAAAAAAATTAAATCTGCAACAATTGTGTGAGGGACCAATAATCATGTAAGTCCATTTTGTTTCACGCAAATTGTCAAATATTCACTGATTCTGGCTTCTCAAATGTGAATATTTACTGGCATCTTAGTCTTATATAACAGTCAAATGATTATATTTAAGTTTTGGACTTATGATCAGACAAAATCAGAAATTTGAAGACGGCACCGTGGGCTGCTGAAAGTTGTGACAGCCATTTTTCACAATTTTCTGACAGTTTACAGACCGAACCATTCATTCATTCATTCATTCATTCATTCATTAACCAGACTGCTTCCCAGGGACACTTCGACATGCGGACAGCAGGAGCTGGGATCGAACCACCATCCCTGGGGTTAATGGACAACCGCACTAACCCCCCTCAGCCACAGCTGCCCCCCAGACCAACCAATATTTGACTAATTGTGAAAACAATCTGCAGATTAATCAAAAATATTAATTAGATGCTGCCCTATACTGATTATTTGCAGTTGTTTTTAAAGTTTTTTGAATATATATAATATATATATAATATCTGAGTATAACAAATCACAACATAAACTTTATTTTACTAATCGAGAAATGTGAGGATTTGAACATCTTGGCATTTAAGGGAATTCTTGGATGTTTACCCAAAAGTAATCCTTTGTTTTTTGGGCCAATGTCCTAAATTCCCACCAAATTTTATTGAGATCTCTTTTTTGAGATATCCTGCTGACTAACAGACACACAAACAAAGAAACAAAGAAACAAACAGGACAACAATAACCTCCATAGGAGAGTTATTTAATGATGCACAGGCAACATTTTGAGTCAGTCCTGAAGACAAAACCTGCCTTCAATAAAAAAACAGCCATCACTAATTTTGAGGAATGCCATTAATGATAGAAAAAAAAACCTGTTCCTTTGTATTTGTTTGGTTAGTTGGTACATCTCATTTCAAGGAACTAAACTCTGTCTTTAAGTTTGAATCATTTCCCTTTTTGCTTTAGATAAAAGTGACCTAAACCGTGACCGTTACCATACCTACAACCTTTGATCAGATCACAGTTGTTAGTCAAGACAGGTCCGTCCATTACCCAGCAGTCAACCCCAGTGTCCATATTGCATGCCATCTGTTAGACTGGAGGTCTATGAAGGTTTCTATGTGCTTAGGTAAACTCTCCTGATCTCAGTCCCAAATGTCAGAGATAGACTGATAGCTTGTCGTGGTTCTCCTCAAGCACATCTAAACTGGTGCAGCAGATGGCATGGAAAAATAGATGGATGCCTTGGTTGAGGTATAAAGACGTCAGGAGAAGCTCGGCTCTATACTGCACCATATGTTTCTACCCTCCGGAAACTGGTGTGTGTGCGTGCAGGTTTTAGGTGTGTACACGTGGCGTTCAATGGCCACCTTTTGGACAGTTACCTGCAGTGAGAGGGTACACCACAGATGATGGATATTTATGGGCTGTGAAGAGTCATCTTTTGTGGGATTTGAGTGCAGTCATTCTCAATATAATTTTTCATCCTGACCCATATGGGCCATAAAAAATATTTCCAAGACCCAACAGGGAAAGAAAAGTAGAGACTGAAAGAAAACAATGTTTGTGGCCCAAAACAGAACCCTGGCTGCGGTCCAACGAGAGCTGGCAGCCGTCCACTAAATCAGAGGCACCGCTTGGAAGATGCCCCCATTAAACAGATCTTAAAGGAGTGTTTCATCCATCTTGGTGTTATTTTGTGCCCGGCTCAGGTGTAACCGATTTCCTGCGAGTTATTTTGCTGCAGCGTTTGGTTCATTATACTGTACAGTGCATTTTGTTGTTCAACTGTGTGATGCTTTTGGTGATTTGAAGTCCTATTAAACCCTGTGGTGAATCTCACTGAGCCATTTGTCTTGCTACTGTTTCATTGATGTAATATGTGGCCTAATGTTCTGCACCGCTGAATTAGTGTCATGTCTCTGTGTGACACCCTACAGAGGACAAAGTGAGCCTCAGAACAGGCCAAGTGAAACTTATTATGATAAATAGTTGAATTATTTACAATATCAGGGCTACAGAAATAAGCATTCACTATACTGTATACCAATAAAAATCTTCTTTACTCACTGGGAGAGAAAATACTAAAAGACAAAACTATTGTTTCAAAATGCATCGAGAGGTTTGAGAGAGAGTCTTTGTTTTGTAGCTCCAAGGCCTTTCTCATAAATTATAAGCAGAGAATAGAAAAACATTTACATAGTATTAATTGTAATTAGGGATCTATACAACAATGTTTTTAATGTTTCTGATGGACATCAGACAACTTTAAAAGTCTCGGAAGGGGTTTCTTGTTTTTGAGTGTATCTATTTTCTCACCTGCCTCAATGAAGCAGAAAGGCCGATCCTACACCAAATTTCACCCACACCCACTGCAGAGTATTTTAAACGGAGGCAATTACACATTCTATATATCACAGTGGTAAGAATCTATTTTTACACATCAGTAGGCTACTGGCAATTATCTCTGCACAGAAAATAGGCTCCAACTAAATGCAAACTCTACGTTTGTGACCTTCACTAAAGCAAACAGGCATGGCAGGCCTGACAAGCTTTGGATTTGCCTACAAGTTGCAGAGGTCTCAATGGAGCTGTAGTAAGAGCGATACTCCATATATGAAGAGAGGGGTTGTGTCTTATTATTCTTTTTTTTTTAAAAAGACAAAAGCACAAGAGCAACATTGTAAAGAATGGATTCAACAGTGTGTTCGTGTGTGCTAACGTAAGCTGCAAACATCAGCATGTTTGGCAAACTAGCTTACTACCCACAGTAACACTAACATACTGTCATTTCCAAGGCTACAGAGCACATCCTTTGCTAATATTACATTATTTTGTCAGGGGTTCCATTAGAAAACTCCTCGTCCACGACTTGAACAGTCTGTGTATTGAATTACTCCACTGTGTGGGAGACAATCCTGGACGCTACTGTATCAGAGGTTAGGCTAGCGACTCTGTCCTGCTCTTTATCTGATTTGATTACATTCCAGCAACCCCAGCTAAACTCGTTACCCATAATAGCATTATGCTTGCCCAACTTATCAGTAATTCTATTAGAACATCAACAGTTTGATCTTACATTTTACTTCTCATAGTGCACTATAAAGGTTAGTAGCTGTACCTAGTGTAACCCCCGGCACCCGTCAGTCTTAACCTGGTTACACTAGCAATACAAAACAATGCTGCACTTTTATTTCCATGTCTTTTACATTTAACTTTTGCCTGGGACCGGTAGCTTTGCATAATATATATCGTATGTAGCCATTACCTAGATATTTGAAAGTCATGTGTTTCTGGTTTTGGGTCAGCCAGTGACAGGGTTTTCAGCTAACTCACAGCGTTAGCAATAATTAGCCAGCTAGCTGTAGCTGGTCAAATCTGCTACAGTTGTCATGCAGCTGGCTAAATGGGCGGTCGCTGGTCAGAGATGAGAAGCCTGCTTTAGTCTACTTCTGTGTGAAACCCACTATTTCAAAAATGACTAAGAATTTCACACGTTTCATCTCTGCAACACTGTTATCATTTCAGCATATCAGCTTGACAGGTGTAGCAACAGTAAGTAATGGAATTGTGGCTAAAGAGAAAATTGAAAGTGAGAAGGCCTTAAATTGGTTTATAGACAGCGTCATGGCAAACTCTGCAAATGGAGACGCAGACACAAGGTTGACAGAGAGCACTAGTGATCAGTGAGGGATATTGGCTGACAGCAGGGAGATATCAGGGCTGGCAGGATGGAGGAGCACAGAGAATATGGATGATGCAACAACAAAATGGGTTCGCCTCACCATCACTTTCATTCCCCCTGCAAATACATGTCTGGGTACTCCAGGACACACTGTACCATCTATACAGAAGAGCATAAACAAAGCTGAACAAACTGTCTTAAGCACACGATGTGATTCTTCTGTATTTATTCCTCGATCTGTCTGCACAGAAACACTCTTCTCACCTCTCTCTTGCAGCAAAAACGCTTCCCTCCCTCTTTTCTATATTACTGGCCCTGCAAAGTCATCTTACATTTGGATTTTAAGACACTGAGCTCATTTCACACAATTTCAGGCTGGGCTGGTCAAAAGATGAAAGAGAATCAGTTTAATAGCTAATGTGGAGGAACTCTATTTCTGTATCTATTGATTTGAGAAAAGAGAATTATGGTTGTTTGAGGGTAGATTGATTATTATATTAAATATGTATTTCAAAGTGGTTTTACTTTGTAATTGCGTGCAAACCTTTTCAACCCACAAGTGTTTATGAAACTTTACATTTTTTTCTCAATTGCATGATGTTTGTTTTGACATTTATGATCCACAATCGAAAGAGATTTGTGCATTTAAAAGTGTCATCTTTTTGTTATCAATGTTAATAAAAACAACATTTTTTTTACTTGGCTTAAGGACAGCACAATTATCCTTTCATGAAATTGGCTTTAAAAAGGTTTTACACCCCCAAAGGATGTAGATAAACTCAGAGAGGAGCATGTAATCCCTCAATCCTAATTAAAACATCCTAATCACCAAATTTAGAGCAACAGGGATTTTGCTTGATAGTGATGCTAAGCTTTAGATGCACAGTTTGTGTAATTATTTCAAAATGAAATGATCTAACAATAACTCTTTGTCTATCTCACCTGATCGGAGCTGTTTGATGCGGCCCTGGCTGATCGTGGGGTCGATGGGCAGGAAGTCTTTGAACCAGGAAATCTCTGGGTCGGGGATGCCGCTGGCAGCACACAGCATGGTGGCTGTCCTCGTCCGCTCCACTACCTTCAGCTGGGGACCCATGTCTATACTGGGGAAGCCAAATGGCAACAGGTCCTCTGGAAGGATGCAGACAAAGAAAGAAAATATTCAGAATTAACAGATGCTAGCAGCATTAAAAATGGACCCTCTAATTAGCAGTAACCATAATGTACAGCTGAAGCTGATGGAAATATCTTTAATTTTGCAGGTATTTGGTCATAAACCAAAATACCGGACAAATATTTTGACCTGCACTAGATGAAAAGCTAAGGTTGAGCGTGAATGTCTGTGTGAGATTTCATGGCAATCCATCCAACATTTCACTCAAAGCCACAAATGTGAACCTCATGGCGGTGCTCAGAATTCATAGGATCACCAAAGTCATCAGGATTTATCATCTGGGAACCATGAATGTCTGTACCAAATGTGCTCTTCATATTCATTCTGGACCAAAGTTGTGGACCCCTGACCGTCCAACTGACTGTCAGACAGACATCCGCTGCAAGCATGGCTGAAAAGAGATTATGATGAAGCTATAAAGAGGGACAGAGACAGAGGGTTGTGGCTGGGGATCAGGGGGGTGTAGATAATGTGAGGATTGCTTATACGTTTTTGGAGCAAATCCACTAGGACAATAATGAACAAATGTGTGTGTACTCCTTATTTTTTTGGGGGGACTGTTGACTTTTCGTCTTTCTAAACACAAACTGGTTTATCTTTGTGCACAGAGGCAGAGTCAACCCTGCCATGCATTGAATCTTTACTTTCCATCTTCTGTGTTGAAACATAAGACTTGCTCACACACACAGTGTGTGTCGCAGGCTTGCAAGTGGAGATACTGGCGAGGACAGCGGAGCCACTAAACCCTTCCTTGCCAAAGCCGTGTGTTCGTTCTAACAGCTAGCTAGTCATTAAGTGATCTAGTAGGGTGGCAGAAACACAGCTAGGTTTAAGTGTGTGTGTCTGAGTGTGTGTGTGTGTGTGTGACAGGCCGCACAGTCAGCAGGAGTTACTTAAGTGCCGACACACACACACACACACACACACACCCATGCATAAACACAGGCAGACACACACACATACACATACAGTACTCTCCTAACCTAGAAACACAGGTGTTTGGTGGCGGTGGCATTGAACTGTGAGTTTTCCATGGTGTGGCTCTGTGTTATGTTGTGGTAATGATTCCTGTCTAATAACTATGCAGAGAGCTGCTCCGAAACAGCAGCAGCAATTAGAAGCTGGGATCAAGAGGAGGGGCAGGGCACTGGGGGTAATAAGAACTTGTTAGCAGTAATTGTTAAAATGTACCAACGATTAGAGAGGCCGATCTGGGATGTGTCTGCATGCGTCGAGATATGTCTGATTGCGTTGGGGGGGCTGTTGTCTGTGTGTGTGTGTGTATACATAGTTGTAGCTATAGCTATGTTCTTATTAGCATTTTCACAGATTTGTGCAATATGTGGAATAATTTACAGAGACACGTCTACACACACATCCAGGAAAATGATGGTGTGCGCACGCAGAAAAAGCAGTTGCTTTCCATTCCACATACACACAAACACATCCACACACACTTTCTTTGCTGAATGGGATTAAGCATCTCGGTGACAACAGTCCAGATGGCCAGACACGTAATCAAGCATCCATCAGCCTTGCTGCTTCCTCCTCTCCTTACCCACTCCATCTTTCTCTCTCGCACATACACACAGACACCTCCCCCATACCTGGAACTATAATTATATATTCCACTTTTCTACAGCAGCAAAGCAATTACCAAGATGGCAATTTCCTTGGCTAATAAATCAAACCCACTGGAGGCTCTCGGTTGTCAAGCACAACAAACCCCCTAAAAGTTTGCTAGCTCAAACCCGGCATCGCTGAGCCAAACACAGTCCGAGACGCAGACCGTGGCTGCGTCAACTGTCGGTGTGTTCTTCCTCCACTCCTCTCCTCCTCCGGGCCCCCTGCTACCGAACCACATGACAGACATGTACCATCTGTTTCCACACACTCTGCGATGGGGATGAGAGGCTGAGTGGCTGAGTGGAGATAGGATCTATTTCTCTCTTTCTCTCTTTCCACAGTCATCCGTTTTGGAGAGACCCTGTCAGATAGGAATGTCAAGTTGCGACTGACGGCGTGGCTAAGAGGAGGAAGCAGAGGAGAAATACCACAAAAGGCAAGAGAGTAAGTCAAAGCTCAGAGGAGAGCCTGGTTGGCGATGCTGAGCTTGAACGCCATGGTTAGAGCTCAGGTGGCGATCAGGCCTCATACCAACCTTCTGATATCAGCCAACGGAGACCCAAGAAGAGGGAGGGGACCACCTTGACCCCCCCTGCCTCCAACATCCCAATCTGATCAATGCTAATGATCGCCCCGAATGAAGACCAGCGGTATGGCCATTGACGAAAACAAGGAGGAAGAGAAAGGAAGTAGAGGGGGGAGATCAATATAGAGGTCAGGAGGTGAGCTCCTCCGAGGCCAGGAAAATGCTAGGGCTACATCTGCTCCCCTCTGCCCTCCCCCTACACCTCCCCTCTCCTGAGAGGGTTCAGATGGTCTTTTTATCACCCCGCCGGCTACCAATACATGGACTCCCTAGCTGTTAATTAGAGCACGCCACTGCTGCAGGCTCGGGGCGTGTGCATGTAGGTGTGTGTGTGTGTGTGTGTGTGTGTTTAAAGGGGGTCTGGTTCTGTATTCCAGTCAGGTCTTTATTAATGCTGCAAATATAGGTGGACCTTGGACTGAATCACTAGAAAGTAGACTTTTAGATACCGTAATATACCGTATGAAAACGATATCTGATACAAATACACCGTAAAGAAATATAAAATGATTGTTCACAATGTATAGTTTACTGTGTTTTATTTTCAATTAATTGTTAAATCATTTAGCCTATAAAATGTCACAAGCCCATCACAAACCCCCAGAGCCTATAGGTGATATTGTTGAAATGCTCATTGTGACGGCTCAAAGCGATATTCAACAACAGTATTAAACAGCAATTCCTGTGAAAATTGTGAAGATAGAACAGGCAGGTGTTTTTCTAGTGTTTTTTTGTTTTTTTGCAGTAACAGTCATTTATTCATTTGACACCATGAAAGAGAGGAACCCAGGTCACAAAAGTCGAAGACTTATTTCCATTATGGTGCTTGATCTAAAGAAGGCGTTTATGCAGGAGTCCAGGTGAGTAGGTGACATCATAAGAATTACATACAAATTAACTAAGTCGATGAGCTGAAGATGAACGATTGATCTTTGATTGTTGTCTGAGCAAAAATGCTAAACATTTGTTGAGTCCAGCTTTACAAATGTGAGAATTTGTATTCAGTGCTTTCTTTTAATGAAATTTCTAACTCTAGCACTTTGGAGATGTCACCTTGGGCCCAGGGAAATTGTGATGGATATCTTTCACTATATAGTGTAAATTTTTTAATTAAATGATTAACTAAGTAATCTGGGAAGGAAAGGATGATCTTAAAAATCTTGAATATATTATTAACAGTTTAGATAATTTCTCAAGCTATTTTTCTTTAAATTATTTTTTAATTTAGACAGATAGATGGATGACACTAACACACAGCAGCACCTGTTCTGCAGGTACAGATAATCCAGCAGACAGATAGTTGTACTGGACACTGAAGTACAGTTCACTGGAGAGGAGAATAGGGAGCTACATGTATTCAGCCAGGCTCCTGGATGAGTCAGCGGCTGCTTGAAATAGATACTGCGGGCATGGCCTTGATCACACTTCACCAAATGAATCATTTATCAATCTCAAATACTGCTGCTCAAAAGTGCCGCTTATTTTTAATCTCCTGGCTGTATTAATAAGACAGCCTATGGAAAAATGCACCATGTGTATCTAAACAGTGTGTGTGTCAACAGCGTTTGGGGAAACATTGGCATGGACCAACCGGCATTGTTCCCTGGAGCTTTGTGTTTGTGTGTATCAAGAGGTTGAGAGCGTAAATTTTGGCCTGGTTATGTTTGCAGAAGGGCAATCAGGCCCTGTGCCCAAAACCAGTCAGTGAAGCCAACCGAATCTGGGCAAGTATGCAATTCATGTGTCCGTGTGCACGCACGCACGCATGCACACGCACACACACACACACACACACTAGGACATACAGACACACACACACACACACACACACACACACACACACACAGAGTCAAACACATAATGCATATGATGCAAACAAACAAACATGAATCCAGGTTTTCTTTCCCTGCCTCTAGTTGTATTCCCTTCAGTCACCCAAACACAGATACACACACACGCACTCACTCATTTCCCCACAGAAAATGATAATTTGTCCTGGTTAAGAAACAGGTTGCCTATTCATCTTTCAGTTCATTTCAGTGGGGAATGGCCATGTGCATGAAAGAAGCCCAAATAAAAGCTGATCTCCAGGAGCCTGATTCAGGATTACTTGCCAACGCTCAGCGGTCTTCAGAGGCTGTAATGCTTTTGACTCCTATAGGCTGCAGGAGGGCTGAAGGGGAGCACTTTAAATGCTAATGAGCCTTTATGATAATAGATCACAATACAATGCAGAATCAGACTTGGGATCGTAGATCAATCCCACTAAGACCCCACATGTGTCCCCACCGTCCCGACTTTGCCTCCCCTCACAGATCCAGCAGCCGGAGACTAAATGCACAAAGCATGATGATCCCACACTTAACACTCTATTACATACAAACACGCATGAAGAATAGGCTGCAAGAAAAAGAAAAAAAGGGAAGGAGGGAATAAAACTGTGAAGATGAGGGGGTATGACGAAAGAGTCGGTTCTCCTCTCAAGGAGTGTAATCCTCTTGCAGACTCTCAGTTGTTTCCAGACCAAAATGCTACTTGAGCCGCCGGCCTGCCAATGCAGCAGATGCCTGGGGGGGAACCACTGATCTGACTCTGTTGTTCATTTGAAGGGTGTTTGCCGTGGTGGCAGAACATCTATCCTCCCCCCTCTCACTCTCTTTCTCTCCCACCTTCTTCCTCCCCCAGCCCTCGCCTCCCTTTCTCCTAAAATGGGACACTGGGAGGTGAGTATAATCAGGATTACTCTGCACAAACCAGCCATACACACACACACACCCATAAACAAAGAAATCCATGTGCATGGATTCACACACGAAGGTTTCACACACACACACACATATATATATATATATACACGGCTGCAGTGATGAGAATCTCTCACCCACAAGAGGTTTTTAAACATGCAGAACTGCAGATATTCACATCCCCTGAAGGCGGAACAACACAACTGCAGTGTCCATAGAAAAGAGCAGTTTGGGTGGAAAAGGGGATGGGGTGGGTTCAGGAGGAGAGTGGGGGGTGGAGCAGGAGAGAGCCTGTAAAAATGCAAAGGGAGGAGACAAGAGAGTCCGGATAGACAGTGAGAGTCAGGCAGAATAGATGGCGAAGAAAATGAAAGAATGAATAAAACAAGAGAGAAGAAATTAGAAACGGACGTCACTGTGGGCCAAAGAAGAGGCTGCTGGAGCCAAAGACAAGAATATATAGTCAGGAAGAAGAGATAGGAAGGGTGTTGCGTGGCGATGATGTTGACGGCACAAAAAGAAAGATCTCCAGGACCATAACCTACCACATCTCCATCCATTAGGCAGCCTATAGAGCAGTAGCCCATATCCTGTGGCCAACCACAAGCCCATCACACTGTACGACACTGCTATTAGTGTCGGTCAACCATTATACAAACTGATGAGATGAAACACAGCTGGGGATCAGGGGATGAAAAGACATTTCAGTGGAAGGGTTTGGTCAGTAATGGAAAGCCTCCTTTCTGCTTCAGTGGCTGGTGGACCTTTTCTCCAATAAACCGTGCTTTGAAAAGACTGACCCAAACACATTTCTTGCCGGCTTCTGTGCATTTAACAGCATTCTTGGATGACATGATCTATCATACAGTATCTCACTCAGCCTAAAGACGATTGCAGGGGTGGATGGCTTTGAAAGCATGCTGTCAAACAGTCCAAAGCATCCAGTTATATTTTTTAAGGAATAGAGTTGTGAAGTGGGAGGAGGTGTCTAGAAGTAAATATCCTGGTATGTTTTCACTGCTGAGACTTGTTGGTCTTGTATTTTAGAACCATTTTTCATACCAAGTTGACAGAAGAAACAGACTTTCTCAGAAACAGCGTTGGAATAATTAAAACTTGAGGCCATATCATAAACATATAGTATCCTTAAATGATCAAGGACACACCTGTGTCTATGGTGTCAAACATTAAGGATATCTGTGAAACATGAATTAAAAGGTGGGTGACAAACTCCTCTATCATGGTATATGTCATTCCCTATCACTAAATCAATAAATATTATGATACAGTAATTCTTCTGGAAAATCAACTGAGAAAATGTTGATGGATAAAATAACCAGAAATTAATGCGTGTGTGTTTATTTTTTTCGGGCAAATCCAGTGAATGAAATACCTAAAAGTTAAAGGTATAAGATATAAAAATCCTATTATGCCACAAAACAGCCCTGCTCATTGATTTGCACCACTGACCACAATGACCTCAAACAACCCAGAGATATTAAAGGGACACTTAACACCACATGGCAACATATGTCGGTTGACAAATTTATCATTAATCATTTAACCAGTATATATTATATCACCCACCACACAGTGGCAATCTGTATGTGCATCCTTATCTGGTGTTTGAAAAATTTTACTGCTACTATTATGGATTACCAACTCTGAATCAGGTTGGTGCTTTGGGTCAAATATTGTCTCATTCATTCTCCTGTATTGTGTTTACTGCACAAAGCACATCAGCAGATTAGGGAGAATCAAGGACAGCTGATTCTATTGTCACAGAGAGGACGGGCAGACGTCACGCTGCACAGACCTCAGTAAGAGAAAACTTTACACAAACAGGAACAGGCACACAAGGCCGCACACACCGAGAGGTTCGCCCTCGAGGTGTACATTATGCGGTAATGTGCTTTAGATTGGGGCGGTGTGTGTGCAGAGATGATGGCCGGGTAACAGATGGACAGGAGTCTATTCCCTGGGCTACCAGCCTTCTGCTTACCACACAGCTCTGCCAACTCCACAATCCTCATCCATCTCCCGCACTTCTACACCCCCTCCACCACTCCTCCGACATCCCATTTCATCTCTATTGTTTCCTGCCATCATGTTGTGTTACTCAACATACCCCCACCTCCTCATCCCCCCATCACACTCCTTCTCACCTCTCCTCGACCTCTTCCTCCATCTTTCCTTCTCTTCCTCAATTTCCGCTGGCAGAAATGGGTTGTCTGCCAAACCAAGGCCCAATCCCCTGATTTTCCTTCATGTAGTAACTGCCAGAGCAGCCATCCTTCTATTTCTTCGTCCGTTCCTGCTGTGCTGGGCGAATGGCCAGGGCTCAGATCCCAGGCCTGCAGCCACATGCTGGAACTTCATAGCATGTTGGAGCGCCGCTTTAGATAAGTTCCCCTCCAAGGAGACAGTGTACATTAGATAAACACCCTCACTCAGGCCGGGAAGTGCGGTGATTACAGCAAACTGGGATGCTAAAGTACCCTTTAGCTGGCACACTAGCACGTGTCTCTGTGGCCAGATCACGCTCGGTCGCACACAAGAGGGACTATAAAAAGAACAGTTGACTGCAGCCTGCCGTGGAGGCAGGGTGTGGCATGCCTCTATTGTCACATCTACAACTGACAGCCCAGGGAACCGGGGACGATGGTTGAAATCAGGTATGTGCACATCAAAAAAAAGGAAGGAGATAGGGTGTGTGTGTGTGTGTCTCACCTCTGATAATGGCCAGCTTTGCAGTGACGGACACCTCCCCTTCACTGTTGCGTGCCACACACTCGTAGATGTTCTCATCCCGGGGTGCTCTGAGCGGTTGGATCCTCAGGACAGCACCTGCACCTTCATCAAACTCTACAGTCTGGACAGCCACAGAACCACAGCAAAAGACACATTCGATCAGAAGACAGATTAGACAAATATACATAACGTGTTGGTAGGTGGATTTTATCGTTACCCTTGGACAAAGCCAAGCTAGCTGTTTCTCCCTGCTACTAGTCTTTATGCTAAGACAAGCTAATCAACTCACAGATCTACTTTCAAATTTGGCATGAATACACCTTTTTTAACTGGATATACCTACAGTATCTATATCCATATGCTTTGTATTGTTCATGCTGCTACAGTAGGAGTTAACAATTGTGCACTGTGACAACCACCTCGATACGCTGGGAGTTGACCTTCTTGCCCTTCTTGTTCCAGTAGACGATGGGCTTGGGATTGCCAGTGGCCTGGCACACAAATGATGCCACACCCCCTGACACTCCGATCTGGTCTGTGGGAATCTTGGTGAACTTTGGGGGAGCTGAGAGAGCGAGAGGGGAAGGACAATAAAAAATAAATAAAAGCACAAGCATGAAAATTGATACCCTCACGCCCAGAGGACACCAAAGTTGCTGCTGACCACACCCCATTTCCCCATCAGGGACTGGTCAGGCTGACTGTTGTTCTTACTTCCTGGGTATCATCTAGAGGACATGCTGAAGGACTTCCTGTGGGTCATAAATAAAAGATGGGTATGCGCTCTCTCTCTCTTTTTCACTCTCTCTCTTTCTCTCTCTCTCTCTAATATAAAACATAACATATAAAATGTATTAATACCAGAGGTGTCATGTTGTGTCTGCTCACTCGAACACCTATAGGAGATTTGTAGAGATTAGTTTCTGATTATCTTAACCAATACAATGAATACCTCAGGGGAGCATTTGAAGAGAACAATTGGCTGTTATGATGTATCTGACGTACGATGTATAAGTGCAGCAGAAAATAGCAATTTCCAAGTCCGGTATTGAGCCAACAGTACTGAACCTATATTTTTCACAGTGGCTGAGTCAGATCAATCAAGCAACTTCATGCACCCACCCCTTGCTATCTGTCTGTGGCCTGTTGCCATGGTGCCCAGCTTAACTCCTCCTCAGCTACAGAATCACTGCTATCCATCATGGTGAAGCCAGGATGACCCTTACCATAGCAACCTGGATGCCTCCTCCCACTCCCCCTGTGTCTGGGTGGGTGAGGTCCTGTGGCGTTGATTCACTTCTGCTCTGAAGACAGAACAGGAACAGAAAACTGCCTATCAAATAACCACTATCAGATTCTAAAGCCTGTTTGCACATCTCTTCCCACTCCTGCTCACTTCACTGGCTAACAGCCACACAGACCGCTTTCCAGTTTCACTACAATGCCTTGACAGTAACTGGAATAATGCCATGTCAAAAATCGGCTCCTGTGCCTGCTGTACGGTGCCTCTAAAAAGACCCACTCAGAATGTCAGAAATAAAGTGGTTTCATGTTATGCTTGCCATAATCCCCAACAGGAAGAAGCAAAAAGCTGGTTCACCATAGTCAATCAGAACAAAGTTATGCCCACCATTTTAGGACTGAGGAGCATGATATTTCCTGCCTGTTAGACTCTCAGAAAGGCGCGCCGAGTATTGAGCAAATTGCCCTTTTACCCTGCCAACAATATGAGAATGTGAGCTACCAAAAGACCAAAAAATGTCATGGCTGAAAACTGTCTTCTCCTGGCTATGGGATTATGAATGAATTTCATGTGCTTCTTAGGGCTTTCAGTGGCTTTATGTTGAATCCAAGCTGTGTTCTCTTAAATGCGCTTGAACACCAATCCTCGTGTAAAACCGACCCCACTGGCGATGTTACCACTTAAGCCCCTTCTGAAAGCCAGGGAAATGCCCTGCAAGGCACTGGCTGTGGATGGATTTGAACTGAACAGAGACTTGTTATGATTGGAAAGTTCTAGAAACCTGCCTGCAAAATGAGGGACTAATGAGGAGCTCTGTGTCTTTAATAGTAGGTTTCACGCTGTTGAACTGGACCAGGCAAGTCTACCACTGATCTACCACTGGCCTGTTTTTAATGAAACACCTTTTTAACCTGTAATCATCTGACTGACTGACTAACTGACTGACTGCTGTGTTCAGATATGACTGGGACCAGCAGGTGTAATAGTGTTAGCATGCCATGTGAACAGAAACGTATTTGGAACTCTTGAGTTTCCTTCAGTCACACTATGATCAGACCGAGTTAAAGGAATACAAGTTTAATCTGTCATTTTGGTGAAATGTTGCATTACCTAGTGCCTTAAAGAGACCTTACTTATGCCAAAGGTATTAAGTGCAGCCAGCTGTGGTCCAACAAGCCTTTAAGCCAGCTTTAATAATGCATCTCTTCCTGTTCGTGTGTCTTTTCTGTCTAATTTGTTTGCATCTCACAGCCACATGTGTGCAACAAAAATAATTCTGTGACACAAAGATGATGGGGCGATGCTGTGTAGTAGTTCCTAACTTAATTTGCATGATTTTGACGTTGTTTGTGTGATTTGAATTGAATGTAGATCATTTATGTGAGGGAGATATTAAACATGTTTTGCATAACATTCAAAACGGTGACAGAAAGGTATCATGTCTGAGATGCGTTTATTAATTTTCAGAAAAGGTGGAAGAAATTTGAGTTGAGCCAGTGAAAAGCTCACCTTTAAGGAGTGCTTGTCTGTAATAACATCACCATTTAACTAATTGACTCATCATTTTTGCTTCCTAATAAAATGGTTAAAAACTACTTGCCAAAAAAGAAATCGGTGTGACATAAAGCATTTACTGTTTAATAATAACATTTGAATTTACTGTAAACTAAATTAAGGACAAATCTGTCAACAAAGGCATTAACTACACATCGTGAAGAATTTAGTGGCAACCAAGTCAACTATGTAGGAGTTTTTAAGATTACATGGTTTTTCTTGTTAGGTGGCCGAATTGTGTGGAAGCAATTACTCATATATACCGTAAGTAATGTTGTAATACCTTTGGGTAATTAGACATTCTGTTTCTGTTACTTTGCAGTCAAACAGTGTAGATTAAACACACCTGCAATCTAGGATGTTCCCATTTGATGTGTGCAAAAACCATTAAAATGGGACAATCTTTGCAGAACAAACAGTGACAAATGTGAATGAAATTACAAACGGTACAACTACTCTTAGGGCAGAAAGTTCAACAACACATTCATTTGAGTGCAGGAAAATTTGAATTTCAAAGGTCTTGGTAGGATTTTCTTTTTTTGGGGTGGAGGGGTTAGATTTGAAACCTTTCTATATTTCTTGAATCTAATTTAAAGTTCTGCAATACATATTGTTCATGGGGAAAAAAAGAACAACTGAGTTTGATGCTTGTGTCAGTTTTTGTCTGGTTTTTTTATTGAGGAAGCTCGAGAGCTATGGGAGATGGAGCTTTCTTTACAGCACTATCTGTTCTGCAGAGACGCACTGTAGGTGGTTCAAAGGCAGAGATCTCCAATCCCACAACATTTCCACCGAAAGTTGGGTGTTGTGTAATTCTACCTCTTCACTGGATATAAAAATATTTCAGATATGACGTCAGTCTTCTCAAAGGAGCGTGGCCTGAAATTGGTTATACAAATGGAAAATGAAAAATACATTAGACAATTTACAACAGTGAGAAGTGCTACCTCCATCTTCTGCCAGTATCCGCTTTCAAGAAATACACTTGGTTATATTGTCAGGGCAGTGACAGCTGAGTGTCTGATTATGTGTGCCTGTGTGTGTGTGTGTGTGTGTGTGTGTGTGTGTGTGTGTATGTGTGTGGACCACTGAGGCAGGAAATCTGTGGAAATGTTGTAATCAAGGAGATGATGAGGAACATGCTGATGGGACCTCCCGGCTTATCAAAACATATTAACAATGCCACAGTCCAAAGCTGATGTACTGACACACACACACACACACACACACACACACACACGAGGATGTGCACACGGACACACACATTCACATATATTGACACCTTTGTACATCACATTCACTTCTGACAATATACCAGCTGTCATTCAACTGAGACAGACAGACAGACAGTCTTCATACCTGGTGCTCCAGCTCCACACATGCTGCTGGTTAGAAGGATAACCAAAGGCAGCAACAGACACAGGGGAGGGGGGCTAAGGCGGAGCCCCAGGAAAAGCCTCCTGGGCTGGGCTAGAACTCCACCTGTCCTGGGCAGAGGCATGGCACCACCGTGGGTTGATTGGAGGTGATGGAGATGCGACTAGGGCTTCACTCAACAGGAGCAGGCACTCTGCGCACACAAAAAGAAACACATGAGGGTCGGCTGAAACGAACGAAAGGCATTTTTCCTCCACCTCTGATTCATCGCTCTGCTTATAGTGCGGCATGTGAAATGTCAGTGCGCCATGAGGGGAAGAAGGAAAACATACAATAACTCATACAGATGTAGAGAGAACATCCCCATAAGGAAAATTAAAGACAAATTCACGCTAATGCAGGATTAGGTCTTTTGAATTAGCCAACAAACCTTTGACTTTGGATTAACAGCTCAAGGAGGCCAGCTCTGACTGAACTAATACCAGAACAATAGAGACACTGCTCAACAGCTGCGACAAGAAACAGACCAAAATAGTTTTCGGCATGCTGTTTCTGTATTAATATGTCTCCTTTTCTACTGAGCCGTGAAATTAGCTGTAATGATACATTTTTAAGAGTTTTTTTTTTCTTCCCTCAGACGTCCTAATAATTTCATTTCACTTTAACTCTGGCCTAATTCCTTCTTAGCGTTCAGTATTTTACTGTTCTGGTGGCACATAAAAGTGTTAATGCAATAATGCATCCAGAGTGTTGCACAATAATGGAAAACACTTAAAACAAAGAGGATTGAGGGGTCAGTAGGAACGCAGCAAAATTCAATAACAGCTAGTGCATCAGAAACTGCTGCTTGAATAGATAATATATTGTTAATCCGTAGCCTTGGGGGAGGTGGGATGGGGGTCTCCATCAGTATTTCACTCCCTTTCCTTACACAAACACATGCAGTCACACACATCTGGAAGTCTGGTCATAATTCAGCTCTGTCTGCTTACAGAGACTTAAACAAGCTGTGCAGAAGCTCCCTGTTTGGGAGTCAATAACTCCACAGTCCGACCCCCGCCCCTCTGCCCGATGTGTCAGAACGCGGGTGGGGAGGCCAAATAAGAAAGGGGCCTTTGTTAACCTGTCATATATCACACACATCCACATCAACCTTTAAGTACCATTACAGGATAACATCTACGTCCTAGGGAGTAATAATATGTATTCACAGGTGACAGGCCACATTGCGAATGGCACATAAATATGCACAAACATCCATAAGCGCGCTTTCAGATACATGGGACGAAATGGAGTAGCAGAGGTTAGAGGTTTTATGAAATGAAAGAGGCATTTCTGGTGAGTTACATATTCAAAGACTCTTCCAACCACTTATTGAGCTAATGACCTGCTCAAACACATTACTGTCTGCCAGTTCCTACGCTAAAAATAGCTCATCTGAAAACACGGCCGCCTATCTGATGCAGGCTCTTCTTCGCGCCGCTTCGCCCTCGTCTTATCTAGGGCTGCGTAATAGGCGTTGAATAGAAAAGCTTTCAGCGTCCCCTTTTTCAATTGAACAATGTGATAAGAGAAATCAGATCAGCGCTCATTCAAGCACCATTGGCAGCATGTTAAGTAAATTCTCCTCTTACGGAAACTCAATTTGCCACCGTTAATCTGACTAGGAATACTGCTCTGCGTGGAGCCACTGGAACATTAGGTCCGCATTGTATGTTGCAGTGTCTGCTGCCTCTGTCCCGTGTGGTGGATCTGCTGTGGCCTTTATGTCTCTCTGTGACCTCAGTCTAACCCTGTCTATCGTTCTCAGTTTATCCACCACTCCCTGTTGTGTTTCACCTGCTGACAAAGCCCTCTCTGCTCTACCTTCACTGTCGCCGCTCACCCTCTACCTAATCCTTAATCTTACCCTTGTCTCACTGCTGTATTTGTCGCTGTATTGCTGAAATCTCCTCTTCTCCCATCTCCTTTCATCCCCTACCTCCGCTCTCGTCCTCGTCTCCTCTGTCAGCCTCAATTCTCTTGACGCCATCTCCTCCTTGGCACCCTATCATTCATGTCTTTTTCTTTCTATACGCACTCTAACCCTTGCTTGTACCCAAATCCTCTCCCCAGCTGCCCTGCGCCAGCTGCTCCAGCTGCTGTTGGTCCATTGACACAGTTCAAACAAAAAGGCTTAGAACATCTCACAGCTGTGAATGAGCCAAAGCAGATACACAGAGGCAGCAGCAGCAGCAGACCAGGCCGGTCTGGGCATGCCTGCACTTGTGCTTTCAAATGCTCTCCACTTCTCCGGATATGTAGCTAGAGAACGGCCGTGCACTTTGCTATTCACGAAGGCAGAATTAAAAGGTGTGAGCATGAATATTCTCATGACTCAGGACTACCTATTGTCTCTACAGCCCCCTCACTGATACGACAACCTGCTCTCCGTGATCATCTGGCTCAGCATCCAGAGCGAAGACAGCAGGGGTTGGTCTTATTACCTTTTCAGCATGACAACACAGATGGTCAGCCAGACAGATAGATTGATGGGGATACATGTGCTATTTATTTGCAGGGAAGCAGATAATGACACCACAGCTCAGGTGTTGAAATGTACACCAGTTATTGTGTTCCATCAGGCTGATGAAATAACATTGTTCAGGTGGCATCCAGCCTGCCCCTGCTCCGCTGGGGCCCCATGGAAGATGACGTGTTTTGTTTTTCTCACCCCCCCCCTTTACCCATGATGCCTTTCACCACAAGTGGGTTGAGATGGTCTCACAAGGCCTGTCTCCATGACAACGAGCTATGAGCGCTCATAGAACGACAAGATCTGTTTCCTGCATGCGGCACCATGCTAGCTGCGAGACAGTACACCTGATAGAAAGCTCGTGTCCTTTTGTTTTTTCATTTCTTTTAACTTTAGTTTTGATCCAGCGCTGTGAGCATGTGTGTTGTGACGCTTGGGGGACCCGGCTAAGCAGAAAAAAAGATAAAGAATTTTTTTTTTTTATTCATATCTTAGGGGAACATGAAATATGGGAAGGAACAAAAAATCCTACAGCTGTGCAATGCACCACAAAGCTGTTTAGGGTTGAATAATAAGATCACATTCACTGCCATTTGTCCTCTTTCACATTTTTACCAATGACTCTGAACTCATAGTGCACACTTGTATTTTTTTCCAGTATAAAAATAACCATGTCTTGAATTATACATGGCTTTGTGTGCCTGCTTTGAGAGTGAAAGTGTGGAGTAGGAACTGTGTATTATTCAGATACAAGGAGGGGCTGAGGCTGATATTACCTCACGATTCCTATGACCCCGGACTCTGTAGGCACTCAGAGTCATACACATACACATACACAAAAGCATGCACAAACACACACACACGGCAGATGGCAAAGCATCATGGGGGAGATTGGCAGTCACTCTCTCACACTTCCCTTCTCTCTCTCTTAAACACACAGCCCACAGACACACAAATATACACACAAACAGACACACATGCATGAACGCACACATTGAGGATCAGAGGCACAGGATGAAGCACGGCTTACTGCAGGCATGAGCTGCACCGCCCTGGTTACATTTTTAGCAGTGGAAATAAACTATCTGAGGCTGTTTCTCTAACAAGAAAACACACCTGTCACTCAAATGCTGCGATTCTTTGCCCTGAATCTCAACGAATCTGGAGACTCGAGAGCCTCAACTAAAAATCACTCTTGCTTAATGCTGCGGGATGCTGAAATGAGGACTATGGCTGCCCCATACTACACAGAGAGACAGTGTTATGATGGGAGGTATTGACAAATGGCGATAACATTCCCATCCAGAAGCAACTATTTTGTCTGAGGCTGTAAACAAGGATTGCCGCTTGAGTTTCATATCACCCTGCTGAGAGCAAATATGACTCATGGAAACAGCAATCCCACACCAAACCTGTAGGTAGGGAAGGGAAGCCCATATATGTAATTATTTATTATGTGGTGTTTATTTTATCCTGCGGAAAGGGTAGTTAGTTAGTCGATCAGAAAGTGTAGTCACTGACACAGATTATGGATATGCCATATAATCATTGATTCATTCAAGTATTTGTCCTGATTATTCAGTCTTTAATTGACTAGCTTCACTTTGTTCAATTCATATCACTTTAAGTTAAATGGTAAATTGTGATTTGCATTTCTCATTATTCAATTATTACTTACCAAACTATATAATGAATTAAATTACTAATTACACACTAAATCATTAATTAACCCATAAAATAATAGCTTAATTGATAATAAAAATAATGTAATTGCTAGTTGACATAAGGTGTATTTTCTCGTGAACTCATAAATGACTCCACTCTTATGTGTGTCTGTTGTTAGCCTACTCTTAGCCTTATTTCAGAATTATTATCATATTTGTGATTTTAAATCTGTTGGCTGATTTTGTAGTGTTTTATGTTTCGACCCTCAATGAGAAAAAAATATAAATTGACGAGGAAATTATATATTACTCTTTTGAGTTCACAAAAATATGAGTTTAAAAAATATATGTAAAATATAATAATCTCAGGGCTAAAGGCTACACTATGTGGTCGGTTACTGTCATTAGGTCTGTCTTTGTGATGCTAATTTGTTAGAGTTGAAGGCTTTTAATTTCCATATCGTAAGATCTATGTTTGATGAGAAGGTATGTAGGTGTGTGGAGTGTGGAGTGTGCGTTCTGTGTATGAGCGCTTTCAAATCTCTCTTATATCTCCACATGACACCAGTGGGAGTTTCCTTTTATACTTTAGTAAAAATCTTCAAAAAAAAAACAAAACAGCATGATTTTCTTGTTATCACTAAAATAATGATATCTGAATCAAAAAAATAGCTTTGTTGGGATCATGACAAAACAAAATAAAAAACAATTGTGTCCACCCACATCCTCTCTGTGGCTTTCTCTGGCAGGGAGTAGGGTTTTGCTTGAGGCCACAATTTAATTAACTGATCACCTGCAGCTAACAGGACATGGGCACTAAGCATTTAAAGACACTTGAATGACAAACCTCTGCTTATGTGAGAGTGTGCAATTTTCTCAGCTCTACAGTTTGATTTCCTCCATTTTAGCCCAATTTACAGCAACATCCTCGCTGTCGGACCCTTCTGTTTAATCCGAGGAGGAAGTGAAGAAGCTGTCAGCCTTTCACACTGCACAACATCAGCACATCAATAGAATTACACGCCAGCATGACCATTGTTTCTGACCATTTCAGCTGTTAGATCACTGTTCCCCATTAAAAGATTCTGCATGTACTTCAGTTTTTCTTCATCACAAGTCCATTTCATAGCCAAGACAACACATGGATTTGTGACTGAGGTGCAAAGGGAGGGGTGGAGAGAAAAGCATGACTGAATCCTAAAATAACCAAACTAAGTTTCCCTTTGACCTCAATCTCTGCATGTCTAGGATATAGCAAAGCCGCTGCAGCTCGACAATAGTGTGATAAACGTACACCCACTCATCTTCAAGGGGCTCCAAGGTCAGACGAACCAACACAGCTCAAAAGAGGCATCCAGTAATGGATGCATCGGCCTTGGATCAGCCCAGCAACAGATGGTCTAGCTCCCGCTAAGCAGGAAATGTATTATGAAATGATATAAAAGTACATATAGGGCAGATTATTGGAGGGGGTCAGAACAGGGGGAACACAGAGAAAGTGTTTATAGGCTGAGTGAAAATTACAGTTAGTTTTGCTGGAATGAAGAGTCTGCTGCAGTAAATGTAACATTTCATTTAAATAAGATACCACATCATAATATCCATATTATTATTAGGAAATAAAGCAATATTTGTTTAAATGACATAAAATCACAGTGCTTTCTTCTCTAAGCTTTATGTCAATAACTAATGGCCCTAACATAGTGCACCAACTGCTGACACTCACTTGAATCAAGCAAAGTCAATTTAATTTGGTGTTGCTTTGAAAATACAGGCCCACATGCACCTGATTCTGAGTCGCAACAACAGCCGAATGTTACATGTGTATAATATTTAGATTTTTTGGAACATAGGTAAGAAGGTCAAGGTATGTGTAGAGTGCGTGTGAATGACCCCACAATCTATAGGCGTTAACATGTCCCACATTCGGTTTAACAAGGAATCTCTGCGTCACACAAACCTCACAGCCTCAACTTCGGCAGTTTTCATGCTTTCAAATGAGTTGAAGGATTACTTGCTCCTCCATAAGCTGACTAATTTTTTTTCAACCCCTTAGGCTCATAAACCTCTTTCAAACCCTTTAGGGTAATGGCAAAAATGCAATGTCACCCAGCTAAAACATGGCTGGTGTTTTTTCTCATGCTAAATCTTGCAGGTACAGTTTCACCTGACAGGTGAAGGTTTTCAGAGCAACAAGATGCGTGCATGTCTGCATACAGACCTACCCAACGTTCACTCAGTCGACACCACAACACAGAGCTCGCAAACGCCCAAACATATTTCATAATTTCTCTCAGCGACCCCTCTCTCTCTCTCTCTCTCTCTCTCTCTCTGCGGCTCGTGCTTCAGAAGGAGCCGATCTTCTGTGCAGCGGCTCATTACGAAGGCTGATGGTTGAGTCCTTGTCAACTCACTGTCCAATTAGCATATCTAAGGCTGGCACAGACTCTTATCCTAGCGGGAGAGAGAACTGTATATACATACTGATGTCCACATAGTTATGCATTTGCATGTGCATCCCTAATTGTTAAACAGCTTTGACATGTAAGAAAAGAGGCATTGAGATTATAGGACCAATCCATAATTCAAATGGAAGCCACACAGTTGCTTCTTTACATAAATACAAAGCCCTATTAATAAATGCATTTTGAAATAAATTATCACTGGTTAACTTTTGTTATTTTGGGAGTAATTATTGATTTAGTTTGTAATTAGTCATTTCATTCATAATTTAGTTTAGTAATTAATGATTTAATAATGAGAATGCATTGCTTATGGCACCATATGTGGAGATAAGAGGACGAGAAAGGTGTGGAAAGCTTTTTTCCCATTATTCTTTAAAGCAAAACACCAATTTGTACAGTGTAAATATATTCCTCATGAATCAATCCATCCATCTATTTATCTATCTTCACGTATGGCGAAGACACACCGCAGCCAATTAGTGAGCTTCTCCTACAGCAGGATCGTGGATCCCTGACAACAGAGAATACCTTCATCTCCCTGGACGTCATCGACATCATCCCGGCCACCATCATATTTCAATTGCGCTTCATTAATGAGGCATGTCAGCCATTTTTCCTCATCCTGTTTCAGCTGTTTAGCAAAACCCACACATCAGTCAGAAGACAAAGTCAGGTGGTATAAAGCAGATTTCAGGGCTTGTTGATAAGCATGTCTTGAGAGTGATAACAGCAGCCCTGAGAAACGCAGCGCTCTGTTTTAATAAGAGTATATTGATTGATCATTCATATAGAATTATCCAATGGGGATGGCATTAATGTAAGTTCCGGCGATGAACTTCAAATGGATTCATCCTTTTGATTCATAGAATGAATTTAATCATTCTTTGCAAGTGCACAACAGACATTTCAAATGCCAACACACGTCTGGCACTAGACTGCACGCTTTGCACGCCCTGCTCTGCACAGCACGCTCACCGTTACCTACTTGTGTGATGCAGTCTTGAAGCAACCCCTTTATTCATTCTTTGCTTGTGTAAAATCTCTCCGGCCCCTTTGGGAGACGCTTATTCATTTTCTAGAAACACACTCTTGTGTCTGCCCATGATCCAACTCTCTCCTGTGTATTTGTGCTGCCATGGTGTCACCTGTCTGGATTGGTCACATGACATGGCATCCACTGAGAGCTCATTATATCGCAACTGCAGTACCGTTTTGCAACAACGCTGAGATCATCTACAGAACACTGACATACATTTCACGCTCCTGTTTGGTACATGGTTTTTGGTGACGGTCTATTCATGGCACAGAAATCTAGCCAAACAAAAAAAAAGCTCTGACAAATTACATGGCCGTTACCCTAAAGAATTCACCACTGAATACCACTGAATTTCTGAGGCTGTGCATGCTGGTGAACAAATCCTATTTTGCGTGCTACACAGGCAACCAGCCTTAGCAGTTCTGTCAGTAACCAGCCATTGCATGGCTCCCTGATGGAGATGAGATTTGTGACACCAAATGAATTTCTCCTTGAGGGACGATAAAGTTGTGCATAGAATTGAAAACCGGAGTAATGGGGTAGAAAAACTGCATTTGTCCTCCGTCTCGTTGCTGAAATCAGACGGATAGTGTGTCTCGGTAAGCGAAGAGACGAAATACTTGTCAAGGGTACCAGACTTGCGCACGAATGTTTTCCACCCATGACTAGCCATTACTCTCACCTCCGTCAAACAAATACTTCACCCGTCCTGGCATGCTTTAGCGCTAGGGAGAGAGAGCAATCATGAAATGCCACAAACAAATGTAGGGCTGTATTCAAGACACATGTCAACCAGTCCCCACTATCCCCACCTGAATGTACACACACACACACACATGCTACTGAATGTTTCTGCTGACCCTGGAGCGAGTCTAATCTTCTAGCTTTAACGTTTTCTGTTGGTGAGTTGTGATGGTGGAAGAGAGCTGCAAGCTTCCTGGACGTTGTCCCTTTCTCAGCCTGCATTGTAAAGGTCTTATAGTTGAGCAGAGCTGTTTCACTGATGCAACAAAGATTTTCTTTCAGTAACTGGCATATGGAGGCCTGCCAAAACCTTTTCCTTTCTTGGATTTATACAGCTGACTAAAACAGGGCACACTTGGCTTGGATAGCACAGGCACCAGGTCTATTGTTAGGAAATTTAAAAATGTTAACTACAGTATTGTAATATACATACGATGAAGACATTTTTAAACAAGGATGAGTCTACAGCCAGGCTCTGTGAGACTGTTCTTTGGCACAGCGGTTCTTTGAGTGAAATGTTCATGTTAGCATTAGTTTAGCAGGTATTTAACCATAAACCAAAGTATTGGATAAACTGAAACACTGAGCCGATGATGGCACTAGATGAAAAGTCAGGGGATCACCAAAGTCATCAGGAAACATTCTGTGGGGAACATGAATATTTTAATTTCACAGCAATCCATCCAATAGTTGTTGAGTTATTACAGTCTGGACTAAAGTGGTGGACCGACTAACTGACATTGCTGTCTCACAATGGCCCTGGACTGATAATAAGACTTAGTACGAAAAGGTATCACATGACAGAGAAACAATGTTGCTGTTTGCATCAGCATTCATATGGCTTCATCCCACCAAATAAAGCAAAGCCAAGTAAAAATCTTACCATTTCAGGTTTTGTAAGATCTCTAAAATATTTGGGCACCCACCCAGCCCAAATTAATTCATCCATCTCTGTTTGCATGCACCGAGGCGTTTTTCACTCCAAGGGTTGAAAATACTCTTGAGGTCTTGTCAAGCACTTGAAGCAAGGAATATTCATATGCATAGAATATTCTGCGCATTTAGTGGCGGCTAACTGTTCACTTCAAAGTGGAGGGTGCCCACTCTTTCTCAAAGTTCTGATTAGGCAATTTGTCTCCTGCTTTGTCAGCCATCTTGTCAGTCAGCCCTACCCTCCTAATGACTCCTGTCAGTCAGGGATGTAACTGTCAAACTGAGTCAATGGGTGCACCCCCTCCTCCCATGAACGGATAATGAGCCGTGTACATCAACACATTTAGCCATTTTCATCGCAAATGTCAGAAGAATGAAAAGCTCAGAAAACATGTTTCTTGTCATGCAGTGTGCAGGAACTTATGGCGAGTCCGTAAAACTTAATCTGACAGAGACGACAGCGAAATCTCATTGGGGAGGGTTGACCGAAGGACAGCGAGGCAGCAGCACCAATGGGGGAGATTATGCCCTTTTTTGCATAAGGGATGAGAGGGACAGGGGGAGGGGTGGAGAGGAAGGTGAAGACATCTTCAGATGTGGCAGTTGTGATGAAAAGAGAGGCTGACCGACTGAAGACAAGAAGTGTAGAAGAGAGGAGGAGAAGAGAGGTAGAGGAGGAGTGTGCATTATTCATCCCTGCTGACACATCAGAATCTCTGATTCATCTGGAGAAGGGCATCAGTCAAGTCACAACCTATCTCTTAGCCTTCACTCATATGCACACACGATGAACACGCACACACACACAATTGCAAATGACTTCCTGGTTGCAAAAAAATAATAATTATAAGTCTGGTTTCAAAGTAAATATAAATGACCTGCATAAGTAGTTTACCTGCAGCTAAGGAGGATGTCAAACCAGTCAAAATTAGGCTTAAAGGTAGAGAGACTTATACCTCTAAACAAACATGGGTGCTACATCTGGATGAAAATGCAGGGTTATATTTCTTAAACCATTATTACAGTTATTTCTTCTTATTATTTTTAATAAGTATTCAAATATCTTGGAATGAGACAACTATGTTTTGTTGTTGTTATAAGCAACATTGCATCCAGGCGACATGATCATATCATGTTTTACCAAATAATGTTGCCTACATTATCTATTTCAAACCAATTGTGATTCAGTGGCAAGAACATTGTGAATTGAATTTTTCATTTTACATAATCATGTTTAACGGATATTTGATGATGCACACATCCATTATTTGTTGTGGGTAGAGTTCAGTTTTTATGATTAGATGTAACGATTCATTGTGGTACAACATAAAATCCACACAGTGGAACACAGCCATTATGCTATATGTTCAATTCAATTCAGTTTTATTAATATAGCACAATATCATAACAAATGTATCTCATATTTATCTCAGTTGTTCATATAGAGCAGGTCTAGACATATATATATATATATATATATATATATAGACCCAACAATTCTCACCATGAGCAAGTGCTAGGCGACAGTGGCAAGGAAAAATGTGATCCTTGTTAATTGATTGTGTGTGCTCCAGTATCAATAATAGCGATAAGGACGATATTATAAGTGTATTTCTTCATAATAAATATACATTATTATATAGCTAATGCAAGTTCACACATTAGATAATCAGAGTGATGTTAAGTGCAGACAGGCAAAACGTTTTAGACAAGTAAAAGGAGAACTTAACTCCTTTTTTACAATTATAATTCAGTTGAATTATTCAGTTGGCCTCCAGAATTTTGCTAAACAATAATATGCTATATCATATATCAAAATGTGATTCCACAGAAAGTCCATGAATGAAAATGATGATTTATTTCCCAATTACAGATAATGCATCTCAAGAGACTCTCTGGTTAGGCAAAGGTTAAATTGATAAATAAAAATGTGTTTGTTATTGTACATCCTGGGTCCCTCTCCTGTAATATTGTTCTAATAATTCCAATTATATCGCCCTGCCCTGATGGCTTCATTCTCATGCTGTATGCATTGTTTTCAGCAGGCCCTGAATAAACAACAAGAGAAGGGGGGCAGACAAACCTCGCTGTGTCGAAGGCTTTGAAAAGGTCAATTAATATCAATGCCTAGACAACAACAAAGTTTCTGTTTGCTTGTAATACAGATGGCTACGCTCCCAGCATCAAAGTTGCGTGCCTCCGTCCTCCCAGCTGACTGGTGCAGCAAAGCTAATGGAGAGACAAAATCCATGGATGAGCATAACATGTAGCACAAGGGAGGAAAGTAGAGAATGGAGCAGTTAGGGTAATGCTACTGTGTGAATCTGGTAATAAGACTTCAATGAAGCCTTTGAAGTGAAACCAAAGCTGCTCCACTGGCAATGCACGTCATCTGGCATATTCAAGTCTAGATGGATCTCAGAGTGGTATCTGTTGGGAAGGAGTAGGAAACCATTGAGGCCATTGGTTGAACCCTGTGAAATGCTGTTTAAGGGAGTACATGCCATCACTGACTTCCTAAGCTACAGCTCCTATCTGAATCTACTAAAGAGATGAATCCATGTGTAAAAATGACTGATTAAAATAATTAAGGATGTGTAAATGGTCTGGAACAATAACCAGCAAACGCACAGTGCCCCAGCGGAAATGTCCCATGTGTGTGTGAAGGGGAAGACCGCCCTGAGATTCACCACGACCACTTTACACAGGCCACACAGCGGAAATACAGAAAACCTAAACGGGCATTTGACGTGCACAAATCCCAAACAAGCAATAGCCCTCGGAAAATGTGCCAGGATGAATCGATGTATCATTAAATTACACTATGCCTGCACGCGTGAGTGGCTGCGTTAACAGCGAAACCTGCTGCGTATAATTATAGACATTTGAGAGGTCTATGGACTACAACACACTGCCTATATGTGCAGATGGGCTTGTTTTAAGTAAAGCTCGAGAGTAGCAGATGCAGCAGCCCTGCTATTGTCTAGAAAACAGTCTTGCTAAATAAGTCCATCCGCCTTGCCACCTGGTGCCTTCCATGCCACAAAATCACTCTAATATTAGTATAATGGGCCATATGGATTTCTAATATGCCTGAGATAACCCCCTCAAAAGTGTTGAGTATGACATTATCATAATGGGATTTTAACTCGTGGCATCATTAAATTTTCAACAACAGACTAGTAACAGCACTCCTTGACAAATATATAGGATGCAAGTGCTGTGTGTATGTTATCAGGAGGCTTTGCATTTTGTTCTACAATGTTATTGTCTATATATATTTTTTTTTTCCTGAGACTTAAATAAAAATCTGGTTTGACGTGAGACTCATTATACCTGGAGAAATGGCCATCAGATAAATCCACTTTAAATCAGAGTGGATGAGGAACAAAGGCTTTGCCAGTGTGCCCCGGTCCCTAAAGCTGCCCAGCCAACAATAAGGAGGGGGGGGGGGGGGGGGGGGGAAGGGTGAAGGGGGACGCGCACTCGCAGCGCTGTTGCCACCCACCCTGGTCTGCTCAACCCCAGCGGTCTGATTATCACCCAAATGTTTGAAAGTGTCTCAAGTGATGCTGAGA
>JAVQJF010061800.1:0-15323 GCA_036023855.1 Gadopsis marmoratus | reverse complement strand
TTCCTGCTCCATGCTGCTCCTTCGTTGCCTTGCAATGTTATTTCGCTTTCTTGCCCCGCTCCTTTTCAGCTGAGCATTCTCTTCTCACTTCTAGCAAAATAATTGTATGCTCTTACATTTCTCACTTTATTGTATTTAACTTAGTGTTATGCATTATTTATGTATTCAGCCATTTTTTAAAAAAACATTTAAAAAACATTACTAATATGCTGGATAGTCTAAATGCAAAATGATGTTTTGCTGATCAAAATGAGACAATTGATTAATCATGTATGTAAAAAAAAAAGCTGGGAGAGCAGAGGACAGTGGAGAAGAAATGACACAAAATCCTTAAATTTAAATCATTTTGTTGTTATGTACCGCATTTTCTACGCATCACTCTGTCAGATTATGTCACCAACACAGATTAATGCACTTTTCCATGATTTGAAATGCTTTGTAATCGCTCCACAGACACTTAGCGCTAGATGCTGGTCCTGTGAAAACCATGTATGTCCAAAACGGCAACTTTTCATGAGCTTAGAAATACAACCCTGTTTTCGACTTTGTGGCGATGCATTTTTCAGACAGCCCAATGGATTTTTAATGGGATATTTCACTTTAACAAGTAGGAGAATGTTTCTGACCTATACTTTGTATTTATTTATTTTAGATTTTTACAGAAAATTCAAAAATTACAACATTTGGACATACAGCTGTGGGAAAAATTAAGAGACCACTCCATGTAGGCTATATTTACTAAAGTACTGGACTTGAGTAAAACATTGTAAAGTACTTGTACTTTAGTTGTGTATTTCCATTTTTCTTCTATATCATACTTCAACTCCACTACATTTCATAGGGGAATATTGTACTTATACACTACATTTATCTGATAACTTTAGTTACTGTGCCGATTCATATTAATAATACAAAATATAATCAACAAATAAAATATGTTTTATAAAAGGTTAAGATGATCCCCGGGGGAAAAGTACACAAGTTACCTAGCACAGGACCAATAAAAAAGAAGTCCTGACATGATGTCTGAGTCCCCATCCTGGCATTGTGCCTCATTTTCTTCCTCCAGTATCTCCCTTTTTGTCTTCCTCCCAACCTCTCTACCTCCTCCTCCTCTCTCCCTTCTGTCTCCCTCCCAGACTCTGGCCTGGAATCAATACCACAGCCAGATTCTGGCTGGTCGATAATCTCATCCTCTGGCCGACCGCGGTGGAAGCCTCATCAACTTAGTGCTTCCATCCAAAGGGAATTACCTCTGCCTCCACACACACACACACACACACACACACACACACACACACACACACATACATGCAAACAAATAGGCCTACCTGTTGACTTTCTCACTTTCTCTTCCACCCCACTTTTTAAATTTGTTAATCTATTTCTTCTCAGTTTTCTGGCTCAGTGCCTGCTCCATGATTTAATAGCATATTAAACATGTGCATGACATTTGCTTGAACTGATTAAGGTGATTTACAATGCTTCTTTAAGCATCTATTCTATTCTATTCTGTTGTGTAGATACACATAAAGGTAAACTCAACCATTAACAAGTTGCCATGGCTACCATCATCACAAAAATACAAAACTTGGTTAATCAAGGCTGAGGTTTAGATGGGCATTAACAAGTGACGGTTGAGTGTGAATGTTTTCACTTTCAGAGTGTATCTGCTCTTCACAATTACCGAAGGCAACAAACACTCCAGTACTGCAGGTGTAGACGGGAGGAAGAGAATAAGAAGGAGGCAGGGAAGGATTTCAAGAACGGATGAAGCAAAAAAGGGGAAGAGAGATGGAGAGGGAGAAGAGGAAGAGGAAGAGGAGGAGGAGAACGATGAGGAAGCACAAAGGGGAGAGAAGGAAGGGAGGCGGAAAAAAAAGTGGCTCCCGTTGTATCGGAGCAGCGGTGTGTGAAAACACACACTCTGCACTCCTGTCGCCTCACTGCTTAATGAGGAGAGCCTCTCAGGAGGCACGCACACACACACAAACACACAATGACAGGACACACACACACACACACACACACATATGAAAACAACAACCACACACATACAGTAGTGCGCACACACACACACACATGCATACACTCAAAGATTTACAACCAAGCCGTTGCATATTAACTTTTGCTGTCCAGTTTCAGGCCCATCCCCCACTTGCTCTCTTTAATGTGATGAATGAGAGTCCCTGTAACCCTCATCCAGCCACATGCTCACACACAGGCACACACATAATTACAGTCCCAGAAATTGTGCATATTTTAGCAAGAGACAAAAGGATAAACAACTGGACATATAAAAAGCACATACATGCACATTCACGCAGACACACAAGCCCAACTGTGCAAGGAGACATCTTCAGGTTTTTTATGCAGACAAGGAGGCAGAGATGCAGTCAGATGGAAAGCGACAGTCACAGATGAAAAGTCACTGGCTTCCTTTCTCTCTCTCGCTCTCTCTCTCTCCATCTTCTTCCTCACATCCTCATCCTCCCTCTTCCTCTTTGCACTTTCATGCGTTCTCATTATTGCTGCTGCTCTCTCTGTCTCTGATTCGATCTCTTCTCTGCGCTTCATTGTGCTTCATTTTTTTGCTTCCCTTTCCTTATTTGGTCTCTATTTTTTTTTCTTCTTGCCTCTGCTTTACTCTCAAAGAGGAAATTGGAACTCTTTCCTGCAATCCATCTGTTGTCACACTAATGCCTGCACCAGTGCCATGCTCTGTTCTACCTCTGTTATTCCCCCATTTCTGCTCCTTTTCCATCCCTGCACCCTCCAAACCTACCCCACCCCTCACCCTTACACACACACACACACACACACAACTACGTTCTCTCATGTCCAGTCAGCAGGTTGCGTAACTCCCAGTGCATTGTGGGTCTGGATGCATGGATTTGTGTGTGTGTGTGTATGCAATGTGAGCTTGTGTGCAGAGATGACATTGCAAAGTAAAGCGGATAGAGGCAGTTTTGGTGCATAATAAAAACTTGATCTATGGATGCTTTGTAATCACACTGACCCACAGAATCAGAGACACACTCAGATACACACACAGACAGTCCGTTACAGTGTGCAGATACGTGCACATTTAGCAAATAGACACACATGGCAATGAATCACACACGCGCACAGACACACAAACTGCTCCATAAATCATGCATGTAAAGAAATCTCGTGCACAAACACACACAGCCCATGCCTATGCGTACGTGTACTTTGTGCACACGCACATTCTTAAAAAGAGCCACTTAGCCAGCACGGGCTTGTGTCCCTGTCAATGAAGAGTTAAAATGCAAATTATTAATCCTATTTTGTTCCAGGGAGGGAGCCGGCTAGGAATGTGACTGTGAAATCCTCTTTGAATTGTGCCCAGCCTGACATAGTCCACTATACTGAGTGTCAGCCGTCATGTGGAAAAGTCAAAACTGACTAGTCGGGCTAAAACAAAACCCAAGCATAAGAGGGAGAATTTTAACAAAAAAAAACACGTTTGAAGAGAAAATCTGCAACCAATCTTTTGTGGCATTTTTTGCCCTGAAACCAGGAGATTGCCTTTAGGTGGTGCAGTTTCTTTGTGTTCAGTCGTGGTGGCTATCACTACTTGTGCTAACTGCCAGTTAGCATTTAATTCCAAACACACCAGTTTTGCAAAGAAAGGCATAATTTTTGTGCACCACAGGATTTTCTCCAAGAATGTCACTGTAGCCTGACAGACAATGTGGAAAAGTTTTCCCGAGATAAATCACCATTATGCAATGGTGATTTATGCCAATTCACATTTGGACATTTATGATACAGAAGAAATAATTTATGAATGTGGCATGCGTGAAACTGTTGCATTGCTAATTATTACTTCCACCTCTCCTCGCTGTGTTTTTTTTACAGTTGCAGACAGAAAAACAGACAAGCAGACAGATATGGAAAGTGGGTGCGGGTGGATTTTGGGGTGGGGTGGGGTGGTATTGGTGGTGTGGGGGCTTATCCAAACACACACGGCCAAGACAACTGAGGAACCAGAAAACAACCAGCCGGCAAGCCACAGCACCACATGTTAAGACAGAATACCAAATGAAGCAGACTCCAGTATTACCCTGCCTTCACCACTCCAACTGTCTGGGGGAATCTATATGATGAATCATGAAGAGTTTTTTTTTTTTGTATATCTCTCTGCTTCTCGCTCTGCTTCTGTCTTTGTCTGTTTTCTCTCTCCACTCCCATTCTTTATGTTATTCTTAATGAACTCCTCTGTGCCCTCTTTGCTCATTCTCTCCGCTCCTGTACTACAACTTCTTCCATTCTTTTTCTTCTCTCTTTCTGTCTCCTCTCTTGCTCCCTCCTTTTCTATTCTCTCCATACCTCCCCACCCTCCCTGTCCTACCGTCTCTCTCTCTCTTTTCAATGTACATAACAGTGTACTCTTTAGGAGGGAGCCCTGGCGGTAACTATGGCAACCAGATTGCTAGGCAACAGCCGATTCTCCCTTCCTTTCCTGCGCCGTGCAGCAGCGACACCAATCACCCAATCAAAAGCTGTGAGAGGAATGCCGGTGTACGTGAAAAGTTCAGATGACATCCAGAAAGCACTGCATGCTCTCTGTTTCCACATGTGCTGTCTTAACATGCAGACATATTACATGAATGAAAAAACATTAAATCAATCTGTCTTTGCATTGGAGGACAAAATGAAAATGGATTTTATACAGAATAGGCCTGAAAAATACTATAAAAAAAGGAACCCCAAAAATATTGTGAGTGTTTTTCCTCTGAATAGGAAGCACAAAGCCAGTTTTCCTATTGTTGCTGTGCATGTGCACAGACACAAAATGGGCAATTTAGGCACATATGTGTGCTCATTAACATACAATTACACCATGCACACACCACTGGAGCCCATTGGAAAGACTCGTTAAACATGGGCAGTTTGGCAAGCTTTGGCATTCTCCATACTCCAGAATGTATCTTTGACATTACATTTGAGAGCAAAGATGAAGCAAATAATCATCAGAAATGTATTGTATGTAACTGAGAACTTTAAAAAAATAAGGGGACTTAAATTTAATATAGCCAAATTAGAACGGATTAATCCACTTTTTTTACTCAGAAATCAGGCGGAATTTGCAGGCTTGGAAAGGTCTGGTGGCAACCAGCTTTAGATGTAGAGACCTAACATCTTACAAGACCCAGTGAAATGACAAAGACTAGTCCCAGTAGAGAAACACATCTGTATCTGCCCAGTGATGCTGCTATAAATGGCAGCATAATAGCTAAAGCAATAAACACAAGAGCTGGAGTCGTACCACACTTCAGATCATCTTTGTTGTTATTCAGAAGACAAAGACAGATAGATGTAGAGAGAGGGGGGGAACAGAAGCGGTGGTGCACATATGGAGTGACAATAGACACAGAGTGGGGAGTGGCCATTTTAGGTTCTCAGCGTTGTTTTATATTGATGTTGGTTGATCAAAATTCGTCCTTCACTCCTCTGTTTGCAGACAGCGGGAGGAGGACAGGGAGGCCATTTTGAGAAACAAGGCAAAAAAAAATAAAAAACGGTGAGAAAAAAAAAAACAACAACAACCCAACAACAACCAACAATGGTGAGTAGGAACAGAGGGACGCTGACCTTCAAAGGGCTCAATTACATGTCACACACACACACACACACACACACACATACACACTCAAAGTTGGGCATGATTGCCCATACGCTGCATTCCACACACACAAACAGATGCACACACCAAAGGAAATGAATGTGTGTGTGTGTGTGTGTGTGTGTGTGTATGTATGTGTGTTGTGTGCATCTTTTAAACACACACGCACACTCAGAGCGTCCCTGCTGCTCCACACCGTAGGACCGTCTGTCCGTCCAGATAAAGTGGCCTCTGAATCTCAGCCTTGATTTGAGAGGGGGGGATTTAATGACAACTATCCTCCCTCCTGCTCCCTCTCCCTCTCCCCTCGGCCTCTCTCTCTTCTCTGTCTCTCTGTCCTTCTCTTATTTCTCTCATTCATTTGCAGTTGCTGTTCCCCTCAGTTTGTGTCCTTCTTGTCATCTATTTATCTTATTCCTGCTATTTCACTCTTTTGCTCTATTTCTCTTTTTCTCATTTACCTCTTTCTCTCTCTCTCTCTCTCTCTCTCGCTCTGTCTCTCTCTCTTTCCATCCCCACAAAACCAATTTTCAGGTGGACTCTGCAGGGCCCGACCTCTAAAGTAAACATCCCCCTTACTCATCCACTTCTCCTCAGCCTCCTTTTCCTCCTCTTCTTCTTCTCCTTCGGCCCACCCCTCTCACCATCACATCAATGCCAAAAGATCCCCCTCCCCAACCCAACTCCCCCTCCCTCCATCCCTCTCCACATTAAATCTTCAGTTTGGCAGAAAATAAGTAGAAGAGTAAAAAAAAAAACATAGTATGTGGTGCAGTCATGAATTTTAATGGCACTGCTCATATTGAGTACTATATCAGCTGGGATCCATTGTGGTGTGGTGGTGGTGGTGGTGGATTATGGTGCTGATGATAAACACAAAACAAAGAAATAAATTAAAAGGAAACTCAAAGCTGGATGATGGATGAAGCAAAACAAGAGACAGGAGAATGGAGAATGAGCGGCAGAGAGGGACGGGAGAGGAGGGTTAAGTGAGGATACAGAGCACAAGCAGAAGAGGAGAGTGGTGAAAGATGGACGAAGAGAAGGAGAGGGAAGGGAAATCTCATCCCCTGGTGGACTAATTCCTCATTTATCACACTGATGGTAAAAACAGGGAGAGAGAATGAAGCTGGACAAGGTTCACAAAAGACAGTTTCATAGTTTTGTGGTGAGTTTCGGCTCACACTCGTGTTGTGGATGCAGCATACATACTATAGCGTCTAGACAGCGTTTTGAGCCAGAATATAGCATTAATTATGCATGCAGGGTTGCTCTCATTTGGGGGAGCTATATTAATATTATTACATATGTGGCAATATACCGAAGGGTGGAGGGTGGTGGAGTCTGCACCACGACACTCAGCAAATTGAGTAAAGCTATAATGGCGTGCACACACGTTAATGCAGCCACACGCACACATATGAACACACTCACATGGCCTTGCATGTGCATGTGACATACACACCAAGCCAAAAGGCTAAGCTTCCTTTTTCATTTCAGCAGAGAAAATTGCATTTTCTGAGGCTGTGTGTGAGTGCGTGCGTGCGTGCGTGTGTGTGCGTGTGTGTGTGTGTGTGTGTGTGTGTGTAGGTGTGTGTGTGTGTGTGTGTGTGTGTGTGTGTGTGTGTGTAGGGGTGTGTGTGTGTGGGGGGGGGGATATTAAACAATTCAAATGCTGTCTTTTTTGCTCTCCTCCACTGGAGAGACCTAAGACTGCAGCATGGCCACACACAAACAACACAACACACACACACAGACATACAGGGCCAGTCTGTTTTGTCAGACAGGCCAATTTAAAAACAAACACTGCCAATTAACTGAGAGGCAGCATAGTTTCAGTGTGGACATTGTTGTAGTGCAGAATACACAGATAATGTGGATAGCCTATGTGTGTTTTGTGTGTTTATCTGCGTTCTATTCTGAGCAAATTGCTTGTTTTAAGACCGGGAGGAACAAAGACAGCGGATGAATAGTCTGCACTCCCTTTTCAAATGTCCACAGCTATTTCTCTTAGGTTTTGTTGTTTTCCTTTTTAGTTTCAACAACTGAAGCCAACTGTTTTGCTGACGATTAGTGACTAAAACACAATTTCCCGCAGGATAAATGCATACTATTGTCCTTTAAAGAAGTGGTCAGAAACAAGCAAATCACACAGACAGAAGCCAACACCGAACAAAAACCGCACACTGATGAAAAACTGGCCCCGGGGGTGAAAATAAATGACCACAAAGAAACAAAGACATTGAGCAATTTGGTGAATGTGGATGCTGCAGCTGACAGGAGGGGAGGCTTGAGGTCTGATTCAAACCTAAATATTTGCTTTCCTTGTTGTTTACAGGCATTTATTGCTCTCTTATGATACATGATATATTTAGCAGAACCTTTGTAGGCTTGTGCTAAATGCAGTCTTGGGATGCTTATGACCTGCAGTGCTATTATACATACCGTACGCTACAAGCCAATGCTTTTTACTGCACCAGTGAACGGACAATCACGCTCTACTGTTTAAATGCCTGTACAAACCTGCATCCCCTCCAGGTTTTGAACTAGGCCCCTTTACAGCTTCAGGAGGTCTGCCAAAACTCAATAACTCTCATACTTACTTTCTGCAGTTCATCTTATTAAAAATAAGCCAAAGGTCCCACAGGGAGTGATGTGGTGTGAGGCGAAGTCCACATCGATATTCAGTGTGCGTAAACGTGCCAGATTTACATCAGACATGTATTCAGATGGGCATTATAACTTGTCAAACACAGGTTTAAGTAATAAAAATTATAGTGGCCACATTCCATAAAATTGTTCCATATGGTGGCCAAGACATGGTTGATATATGTTGGTTTATTGGGACCGCCAGAGAATGGTAATAATGGACGATTCTGCAAATCTCCAGCTTACCAAATCCAGCTGACAAGGGATGTTAATTCTTTTTTTTTTTACCTACAATGCTTTTGTTTTTTTTAATTCTTACTTTCTACAATAGCTGCACATGGCAACTACATTATGTTTAAAGTCAGGGGAAGATTGTGGTTATGGCAAATAAACAATGATAATAAACAGAATTAGGGGTAAGCAACCATGAATGTGTAAAAAAAAAAAGAATCATGGCAATGCATGCAATAGTGGTTTTCTGTGCCTCTGCGTCTCGGCACCTACATACATACCTACACTGTCTGGCAAGAGAGACAAAGGCAGAGAAACACTGGCGGCATTAGCAAACAATATAGTGGGTCTTCATTGCTACCTATGGACGAGTGCATTAATGGATACTCATTGAGCCATTGATAGCTGCGGCCATACTGTGCCGTAAAGGTAGGTAAACACAGTAGAAGTTGAAATGTAAATGTAATGAGTGCACTGGAAAGATCCCAGAGTGTATGACTGGTGTTGGTTCACATAGTTATTTAGAGCTGAGGAGTGTTGATTGAAGAGCTGATGTATTGAGCTCATTGAGCTGATGTATTGTTGCAGCAGCTGTTGAACTGTCTCAAGTGTTACATTAACGCAGATAGGTGATGACGGATAGAAACAGTGGAATGATGTTCACCTTTACATTTACGGAGTTAGATCAATGCTGACCATTTTGCTGTAATGTGTGTTTTATCGTACAGTATGCTTGCTACCATCACTTATCCTTCTTCTGCATGTATATAGTTTTTCTGAGTAATATTATCAAGACAAATATCAAAATGATTCCCTGTGCCTGTTGGCAGCTGATTCTGCATTCTACCTGACTGTCCGACCTTTAATACAAGAGGTCTGAAAGTCACTTTAGCTCTGGGCTACAGCAGCCCAGACAGTGAAAGGTTAAATGCTACATTGTTAAAACAAAATGGTAGAATTACCCTTGGGCTAAGTCTCTGGGCAACCATGCAAATATTGAGGTGTCATGTGCAACCTTCAATAAACCTGGAGTCACATATTCTGGCTCTCGACAGGGAACGACAAGCGGCACATACGGTATGATGCCTACATCTACTCAATGCATGTTGAGCCCCTGTTTGATGCAGCGACAGGTTAATTCTTGTTGTCACTGTCGCTACAGAAGCTCCCATCTGCAGAAACGCATTACTGCAAATCGATAGAATTACACAGATGCATTACGCCATTATTTAATAAAGTTTTCACCGGTTTCTCTCACTGTTTTTTTATCTTTTCTTTTAGACCTTTAGCCTGTTCACCAAAGCCAACGTCTGACCCTTGGTTAACCAAGGTGAAGACTTGGGTCAAGAAGCCAATTTTCATCGATTTCAGTCACAGCTTTAACATGCGTCACTGCGTCAGTCTGAAAAGGATATCAATGAGGGCTGAAGAAATCTGCTAAACCCAGTACGCCACTGCGAGAAATCTTATCCTTCATCCACACAAGTCCACACTTTGGATTTGGCTCAGTCAGCACTGTAACTATGTATAATGCTGCAGGAGGAACTCCGGGATGATCAGTAGTTCTTTATAATATTCTGGTTATTAAGGATTGTCTGAATGACCCTGAAGCTGCTAAACCTAAACTATAGGTTTGTTCTTTACCTGAGGACCCAGGATCAGCCTGCCCCCGCCAACCAAAGCACTCCATATGAAGTAAATAATGGATGATGATGGACAGCTGGACTGCTTTAAGTAAGTTTAATATTCAGACAGCAGGCTCACGCTTGTGGTTGTTCTTGCGTTGGAAGGGTAGTGTGTGTCGCTCCGAGTCTTCTTCCCCCTCCTCATCTGCCAGGTGTGTGTGAGTGTAATGGTAACTCAGCCCTGGGCGGTTCTTGTAGCGCTTTCCACAGACTGTAACACATACACACAGTGTAAAAAAAAATTGATTTCTGTATGTGTAAGTCAAGAATCAAAGAGTAAGGAGAAACAGTAACAAAGAAATAAAGTTGCAGCGCTCACTGTCACAAACATAAGGCTTGTCCCTATCTTCAATGGCAGCGGGCTCTTGTCTCTTCCTCATGCCCCCGACACCGTAAGCCTGCAGAGACCACACACACACACACACACACACACACACACACTTGTGAGAACTCAGACATGCCACATTCAATATCACACATGTATATAAGATACACACAAAAAAGTTTGAACTTCCACACTTGTCACACAAGTCCTGTATGCACACACACACACAATGAAAAGAGCGTAACAGCACACTCCTCACTTGGGTGTGTGTTCAAGTGTCTACACACACACACACACACACACACGCGCACACACGTTTGCATTCTAATCATCTGCTCTCAGTGTAAAGCTCCACTTCCAGCAGGAGGGGGCTGATGACACCTAGCAGGGGAGCAACAGCTCCAATTAGCAACCCTGGTGTCTGCTTATCAGCATGTATATGCGTGTGTGTGTGTGTGTGTGTGATGACTTTCAGAATACATTGTTAACACTTGATTATCTTCCCATAGGATGCCCAAAAAGAGTGGGTGAAAAACCTCTCTGATCTAATCAAAGTTGTAAAAAAAAAAAAAAAGAAGAATTAAATAAATAAAGATTGTCCCAGCATGATTTCAATCTCTGGATCCATTTGCATTTACTCCGTAAAGGTTGGTTTTTCAGGTGACATTTCACTACAGACTCAGAGACAGCAAAATTGATTCCCGATGTAAAAGTCAAACTCACTATATGAAATACAATTAATCATATCTATCATAACCTCAGACCAGGAATTAGAAGAAAGTAACATTTCTGTACACAATTAATACAATTTCCCTATGTATATATATTTAAACGTAAGCTTTAATTGAACCCTTGTAATCCTTGTAATATTCATTGGACTCTAGCAACACAGGACTCTTACAGTCTTGAGACGCTAGATTTTAAGGCTCTTTCTCACATAGTTCCCAGTACATTTCTTGGATAACTTTTCAGGCACTTCTAGTGATTTTCCTTATTCTTCTCCTTGCCCTCTGCCAAAAAACAGAAGAAGATGGAGTAAGGCCGCATGTACATGTACACGGCGGAAGACATCAGGAACATGGCGGGCGAGGAGATGTTTTGGTCCTGTGCTAATGTTCTTATGATCTTTTCAATATTCAGTTATCAAATCACCCGCAAAAGCGTTGCTAGGGGCAACTGTAAACAAGTTGCAGATTCAAATATTTCACCAGCAGAGTCTTATGATTGGTTCGCTCGCCCCACGTGAAAGTGTATTTCATCAGACAGACGTAACCCTTTGCGTGCATGTACCTGCAGTGTTACTGCTTTCATTCACAGCATAGCCGTAATGGCATGCTCCCTGAAATGTTACCAGGTCTTAAGGCGGTACAGAGTTCCATGAACATCGATCCTTGCTCCCATTCACACATGACCCCATGCAGGAAATTACTAAATGAATGACTGCATGTGTGAAAGGGGCTTTATAGTGTAATCTAAATCAGAACTTTCACATCACTGTTGGATATGTGTCATTTTGTTGCAGACTTTGGCTGCCCTAGCTTCACTCTTCTACACTGACAGCTAAACATTTTCTTTCATGGCTTGTTAGCTCAGTATAAAATGACCATGGACAAAAGAGCCTTACCCGTGCTTTGGTACGGTTCTTGCGCTTTGGGACGTCTTCCTCCATCTCGTCCACCTCCAGTTCATGAGGGAAATCCCCAACCAGCAGCTTCTATGGATGAGATACAGAGAGCGACAGACAGACGGACTGTCAGACTGCTTAGTTAGATTCCTTTTTATCTTTCCTTTCCCCTCAACCATCTCAGCCTCTACCTGTTTGTACCCTGTTCTACATGAACCCATGGGTTATCACAGAATTTCATGTCTCCCTGCTGGTTTTGAGAGTGTTTGAATTTAATCCATAATCCCAGTGCAGGAAACAACCTTAAGAGCAGAACCATTAACACTAAATATAGCCAAATGTGTCACCATTTCATTGCAATAAATGAATGGATATACAACTTCCTCAAGTAAAGAGGTACACCATGCAATTTAGTGTTGCACTTCCAGTCAGGGGACTCACAAAAGGTACATTACAAAAAGGATCAAGCAGCAAAGGCCAATATATCCTGATTTTAAGGCCCTAAAATGGGTGAAGCTCCAAAAACACAGGATCCTACATTTCCCATATTGCAACTTAATAGTCTCTTTTATGAGACATGCTCTGTTTTCACAAGCTGTATAGTTCTCCACGTGTAAAATCGGTGGACTGTCCCGTTTAGAAAACACCAGCTTTATGTTAGAAGACATTAATCTGATACATAAGTCTAATTTCTAATACTGTCATAAGATATCTGAACAAGATAGCAGAGTCTTGAAGCAATGCCTGACTGGGTGAGCCTGGAGCTGGGATGGGGTCAGTGGGAGCCCTGGATTAGAGGCCCCTAAACACTACTCTAGCTCTCAAAGGGCCACTGTGAGGGCCATTCACTCAACTGCTGATTGATTAGCTGTCCATCTGACTTCGAGAGCAGCCGGTGACACATTTTTGTTCATAAGCTACTGAGTGCAAGGATGACAAAGAGCAAAGAGGTGGATTGACTTTCCGCAAATGTCCTTCAACTAGTTATTCACAAGGCTGGTGTGTAAAACACGTGAGCCGAATCCCTGTAAAACACCGAGACCGGCTGCAGTGCAATCACACACAATCACAAGCATGCACACACTCGGTGCCAGGAGGGAGTTGTCAAGAGCCGCGGGAGCCTGTGTCACCGCCAAAACACACTCTCCGAGAGAGACAAAGGCAGAGATAGACAAAGAAACACAAAGAGGGTAATACAGACTGACAAAAAAAAAAGAAAGACTGACATAAGAAGGAAACAACAAGGACAAGACACGGGGAACCACAAAGTACTGAAGAGAGAGAGAGAGAGAGAGAGAGAGAGAGAAAATGAGAGGGAAGAAAGAGAAATGAACGTCTCACCTGACACTCGCTCATTGGCTCTTCTTCCTTGGTTTCTACCTTCTTGTCCAGGGTTTCCCCAGCGAGCAGCGACTCCAACACAGGGCCGTCTGGGATACCCCCCTCCTTCTTTAGAGAAGCCTCGTAGTCTGGAGAGCGAGACAATTACAATCAGAAAACAGTGGAGATCTCACAGTCATGCTGACAGTTGAGCTGACAGTGCCACCGAGGAAACAAAACGTAGCTGGTTCGTGACGGCACGAGGACTTCGGCTTCTGCGGTGCACAGACGCTGAAGTGATCATGTGCGATTTGGCTAAATATCACATCATTGTGTATTGCTTGTGGAAAGTGTCCACGCTTTCTTTACAGATGTTTTCTCTTCATGTAACCCGCCTGCTGCAGACTGTCGGTAAATAAGCAAAATATGCAAACAAATGATTTGAACTAATATCTATGATTATAAATGAAAGTTTGTTTCAGCGATGATACAAACACAAAGCTCAGTGATGACACAGAGCCGTGAACAGGGCCGCAGGCCATTGAGTGTTAAAGTTATTTCAAAAGGTAGAAGAAAGTGGAAGCGGTGATATTCTCTGCTACAGTAGGTACATCTTGACCTCACCGACATGCTGGTGGGCCAGTCATTACCCAATCATGGTGTGCAGCCAAACATTGCTCAACTCGACAGAACTTTATTTTAAATCCCTAAATTGTTCAAAAACTCACCAAATGTGTCAGGCTGAATTCTGGGGACATGTTTATAAAGTAAGATAGCACTTCAGTGATAGTTGTACAAGCTGACACGGAATATACAGCCAGACGATGGGGAACAGAGATGATTTTTCAAACCTTAAGGTTACATAAAGAGAATTAAAAAGGCTAAATGGCATGTTAAGGGGTTCAAAGTTCATGGCCAGCAGCAACTGACATTTGGCAATATGAACCCCCCGCGTGGATACACAGACTTGACACTTCTGTCAGTCGTAAAAGTTATCAATATTAGTTCTTAATTACCGATCTTAAACTCGATCGGTACAAGCCGTGGGTCCTCCAGGATGTTTAGCCGCCTCTTCTTGCGCCAGCAGCGAGCAGGATATGTGTACAACTGACCTGGAGCATGACCTGAAACACAGAGGAATACACCACTCAGTTATAGGTGTTATACGCGAACACCAAACTGGTTTCAGGTAGTAATAATGTTCCTTGGCTCTTGGTTCACTCTTTGCCTGTTAAACATCTGTTCCACTGGAGTCAAAGAGGAGCTTTTACAGAACTTCATGAACAGGTCGCGTTAGCAACAACAAGTGTTCTGAATACAAACTTTTCTTCCAAACTTTTTAACTCTTTCTTCAATTTCTCAACAACAGTAAGCAACCTAGTTCAGTGCTATAGAGAATGTGTCCCACAATATTATTTCCTATTTACTGTCTCAAAAATGGATGATTGGATAATCAGATAGTCTGACGCGCTAGAATATTATCATTATGTATGTGTACAACGTTTTACTAATTTGGATGTTTTACATCACTAGACTAAGAGTCTACAGCGCCACTGCGAGGCCGCATTGGGGCTAAATGCAACACATCATATGCTAACATTCGCTAGTTAGTATTAAGTACAACGTACAGCAGAGGATGATGAGAATGACATTAGTCTTTACGGATTTTCACACATTTTATCACTAACGCTATTACAGTTTATCCTGAGGGGGAATGTCTGTATGGAATGATAGGAGTGCCACAATAAAGAATAAATATGTAAATAAAAGAATAAAAGAATATCACAATAAATGTGGAAATATAAAGAGAAATAAATAAAAGAATAAAAAAATAAG
>JAVQJF010061797.1:0-16321 GCA_036023855.1 Gadopsis marmoratus | reverse complement strand
GGATGTAGCAACGTCTGGAAGAAGGAACACGAGGAGCTGGAGAAGATGTGGAGAGTGAAGGCAACAGTGGTCCCCGTGGTCTCTGTCCAGAACAGTGCAGTCCCAGGAACAGCTAAGATACTGGACCCTCAAGCTCCCAGACCTCTGGTAGAGGACCAGAGCTGGAAGGAGGAGCAGACCACCTGAAGGGGCGAGAGGGGACTTTTTTTTAATACTGTGATGAGTGTGTTGAGGTCACTGCGTCTGTGGGGACTTTTATTTTGTTAAAGGAAATCCTGAGTGAAGACTTTCTCTCTGACTGAAATTACTCACTTCCTGTTTGAACTACAGCAACGTGAGGTTCTTACTGTAATCTGACATCACACACAAATGAGTGTGTCCTTTTGGTTTGTTGAGAAGTCCCTGAATGCACCATTCACAGTGTGTGTGTGTGTGTGTGTGTGTGTGTGTGTGTGTGTGTGCACGTCTGTCTTTGTGAGGACCAGTGTGAGTTAAAGACCTTCGAAGTGATGACATGTTTTACCTGTGAGGACATTTTGTCCCATCCTGATTACTTCAGAGGGCTGTTAAAGGGATCAGGTTCAGGATCAGGATCAGGTTCAGGTGAGGCCTGGGTCTCACCTCTATATAACCGGCCCTCTGTATGTGGAACCTGTGGAGGTGTCTCTGCTGCCACCTGCTGGCTCAACAGGTCCCTGATCAGATTATTATGGTCCCTGAACACATCAGGACCTGGAACATGATTCCTGGTTAGTTTCAGACTCATCAGACGACACAGATGATTCTGTAACGAGACATAACTCAAAACACGTTCTTCCTTTTAGTTTAGTTTAGAGTGAAATGATCAGAAAAACATTATTCAATTTCAGAGTTCAGATCTATGAACAAAAAGAGAGTTTAAACTCTATACGAGTTGACACGGATCCTTTTAGCTACCTGAAGATCTGTTAACCTACTGTGTTTCTAATGAGGACACCATGGAAATAAGCATTTAGCTTTAAATTGTTTTCAGTCTTCTAAAAATCTTTATTACTGTCAAATAAATAAATCTGTATGTCGCCTTGTCTTAGAAAGTAAAGTGTTAAATGTAGAAAACAAAGCTAAATCAGGATATATGTTTATATATAAATATGTAAAATGTTCATTTGTGACAGTTGTAACTGAATGATACAGATATGTGTAAAGGATTGACAGAACCATGTTTACAGAGGTCAGAGGTCAGTGTGTTGACGGCCTCTCTAAGGAAAAGAACAGGTGAGAGTTAACATAAGAGATCAGCTGTGTTTGATCATATTATCATTGTTCTCTAGTCAGTGAATTCTACTGAATCAGTGTTATTATGGTGTATCCACATGCTGGACTGACAGAACGTGTCAGTCCAGTGAGAAGTTTACTAATTACTAGTTATGACCACGATCATTAACTATAATCTTTATTCTACCATAATTTGATTTGTGATATTTTCAATGGATTTGTCATTCATTTTCTCTGTATTTTAGTTGATATCTTATTTGATGTAATGTGTAATTCATTTTGTATGGAAGAGTCCGTACTGACTTAATTATTAGTGTGAAAAACATTCGTTTATTGTTTTTACACATTTCAGAGCGCGTCCTGAACGTCTCAGTCTGACAGATGAGAGTTCACATCTCGCGGGACTACACCGCCCCTGCGCTGTGTCGACCTCATCGTGGTGCAGATCTCGCGGTGTTTGGTCACTGACGGCGGTTGGAAATGGAGTCGGAGGGGGCGGGGTGCAGCAGGAGGGAGCAGAGATGTTTGGAGGCTTTTTTTTAATATAAAATTATTTATTTAAATAAAAATGGCCGCCGTGGAGAGCGGAGAGGAGAGACTGTAAGTGGGGTTTTTACATTTTATCCTCCGTTAAAGCGCCGCCTCCGACCGCCGCCGAGCATTTTCTGTCGTGTGTTTTATTGAAGTAAAAGTGCGTTGATTTTTACCCCGGCCTGTCTCGGCGGAGCGGGGTTAGCGGGAATACGTCACCAACTTACTGCTAAGTCTGTACTTTAGCTGCTGCTGTAGCCGGAGCGGAGGGACGGACGTCAGCTTTAGCTTAGCCCGCGCTCTGTGCGCTGCCGGGCCGCTCAGACTTCCACACAACTCCCCGGGAAGTCAGGCCGGGGTGTCCGTCACATATATAACAGCCCCGGTCACCGGCGGTGTGTCCACCCGCCTCCGTTAGACAGGCTGGTAGCTAACAGGCTGCTAGCTCGTTAGCAAACACTGAAAGTGTGTTTTCACGTGAGGAGGGAAAAACAGTAAGAAGTCGGGTTGTGTGTGTGTTTAGACTGCTGCTCAATAACCCGGGTCACCCCCCCCCTTCACACGCACATACATACATCCCGCTATATGGCCCGCACCCCCCCTCCCCCCCATCCGCTAGCTTAAACAGACTATTACCCTAATTAGCTTCCTCAGTGCCGCTGAGCCAGGTAGCTGCGCGTGTGTGTGTGTGTCAGGGCTTCAGGCTGGAGTCGAACCTGCGACTCTGTGTGTACAGGACGCTCTGAGCGCGTCTGGGTGTGGGGAGGGGGCCGTTTCCACGGCGGATCACTTCCTGTTCCGGTTTCTGCTGCTTCATCACACAGGTTCCACCTGAGGGTCGAGACCCGGAGCTGCTCACTTTATCTCATGTTTGACGAGAAGCTGCCAATAAGTTTTCTTATTGATTATTATATCTGACATTAGACTAGTCTAGCACCAAGGAGATGACCGACCCTCCAACACGATCCAGTTCACTCGGATATAAGAAAAGCTGGAATTCAATCTTTTGGCGGTTTTGCTTGAAACATGACTTAAATGAATGATTAACGATCTAAATGGTGAACTTTCTTGTGATCACAATGGATGCAGCTGTAGTTATTGATTCAGAATCTGTGTTTCCTCGTGATAAAGATCCAGATCAGATCCACACAGAGACGTTTGCACAGGTCAGGAACTTGTATCTGCGTCCCGGACTGATCTGGACTGGGATCACTACTGGACCAGCTGGTTCTCATCTTAGTGAACTGAGAACTCGTGGTTCTTCATGGTGTTTTTAAGCAGAAGAAGCTGTTGGGCTGGTGGTTCTTGCAGAGTAAAGATGGCCGTCTGTAGCTCGTCAGTTTGTCAGCAGCACGTCCTTCTGTTCTAAAATACTCCTCAGGCTGTTCAAATGTTTCTTTACTACAAACACATGAGATTCAGAACTTTTCTTAAAACAGAAGAATGCTTCACAAACCTGTTTGTTTCCAGACATGAACACGTTTCTCTATAAACAGTCCTTTCACTGGAAAACAAGGCTGCATTATTTACCTTTTTATTTTACACCACCAACAGTAAAATATTATAAATAAATAAAAATATATTGTTGCTGATTGATTTACCTTTTGAATTATAATACTGGGAATGGTGACTTTGATGACTGCTTGATCAATAATGAACAAAAGCAGAATTCAGAAGACAACAAAGCAAAGCTGACACACATCCATCAAAAACAATGATACAACAAAACATTTGCGATCATTCAAGAATGTTTGTGACTGAAATGTAAAAGCATAAAGAAGTGAGACAGATCTGTTCAGCAGACAACAGCTGTTTCTGTTGTAAACATCACTTCCTGTTTACAACCACCTGGATCAGACCTCCTGTTTCTGCGGCTTCATGTGACGACTGAAGTGTGAAGTTACAGCAGAATCAGGAGGAGCAGCTGTTTACTCTGATCTGACTCTCAGCCAAACTTTCAGAGAGCATCACAGCAGATCAATAGTCCATGATTTGTCAACTCTATAGTTTTGTCAAAATGATCACCTCCTGTTGGTGCATTCAGGGACACTGTCAGTGGCTGTAGCTCAGCACATCATGCAGTTCACAGTAAAAACCTCTGGTCTTCAGGTGTACTGAAGGGCTCTCGCACCAAAAGAGTAGAACAAGACCTTTATTTCTAATGAGGAGTGGCTGTGCAGCACTGACCGCCACAATGCACGACCAAAGGGATCCTGACAGTCAGGAGGAAAGTGTGACCATGACAATTTTGCAGTAGAGAAGGAAAAGATGGAGAAAAGGTTAATTCTCTTGAGTCCCTGGAGTTCTGTAACTCCATGTTGTGATCACTCCGCTGCACACCTGACCCATCACGGCGTGAGCTCGGCCTTATGAAAAACTGTTGTGCCAACCCCATAATCCTGCCATCTGAAAGGACGAGTTTCAAATCACTGTGCTGCTATGACCATGTGATGTCATCAGTGATGTCATCTCTTTTCCACAGGGAGGAGGGTGAGGAGGGACCTGTCGACCCTCAGCCCCCCGCCAGAGAGAGAGACAGGTCCCACAGTAAGACCAAGAAGGCCCGACGGGAGCGTCGCCATGCCGACCGGGGGGCAGAGACCACAGCTTCGGCCACGACACCAACAGCCATGATGGAGCCACAGACACAGGTAAAGACGTCAGGCGTCAGCCAGAACAGGTGGAGTTGTGGAGAGACCAGGTTTTATCACCTAGCAAAACAGTATGACATAATCCAACGTATTATACAGTCAGCTGGTTTCATGTCACTTCATTCCGGCAGGGCCCGGAGCCGGTGGCGGGCCCCTCAGAGGAGCCAGGGTCAGAGTCGGCTGGTGGCAGTGAGTCTGCAGGTTCTCCCAGGCAGCGCCGCTCCATCATCCGGGACCGCGGGCCGCTGTACGATGACCCGTCGCTGCCTGAAGGCTGGACCCGTAAACTCAAACAGAGGAAGTCTGGACGCTCAGCAGGGAAGTTTGACGTCTACCTGATCAAGTAAGCCACACCCACCACTGATGCTGTGTCCATTCTTCATGATGACACTGTGTTAGCGATGATTGTTGTTTTGATCTCATTGTTCAGTTCGGAGGGAAAAGCGTTTCGTTCCAAGGTGGAACTTATCGCCTACTTTCAGAAGGTTGGCGACACAACCACCGACCCCAATGATTTTGATTTCACTGTCACCGGACGTGGAAGCCCCTCCCGCCGTGAGCGGCGTCCCCCCAAGAAACCAAAGGTGGTGAAACCATCTGGGCGAGGCCGTGGGCGGCCCAAAGGTACTCAGGCACTTGCACTAAAAATTAAACAGAAAATGTTTAATTGAACTCAACAGTTTGCAGAGTTTGTGTTTCTTTTTGTCTTCAGTTTATTGTTGTACGTGTTTATTTTTCCTTGTGTTTGTTTAGGCAGTGGGAAGATGCGACAGGCTACAGAGGGCGTGGCCATGAAGCGCGTGGTTGAGAAAACACCAGGCAAACTGCTGGTCAAGATGCCCTTCGGCAAGGCAGAGTCCTCCACTGGCACCACCTCCACTGCCTCAAAGGTATGATCAGTCGGTCATTCAGTTCTTCATAATAAACGTTTGATATATATAGTCTAAGCCAAATATACCTTTCTCTTGCAACTTCCTCCAATTCTTCCACCCAGCAATTCTGGAAGAACTACATTTCCAAGCAGAAAACTCAGTGTGAAAGAGGGCGGACCCCTCTGAAAATTGACCTTTGAGACACATTTACAGATTGGTTTGCACGCACATAAATACTTACTTAATGTCAGAAGATGTTCTAATAACATTTAAATAATCACATCTTGTCCGTGGGTGGGTCTGTGGAATCTGTGTGGGCCATGTTCAAAGCCTTCAGGTGCATGCTGAGGGTTGTGACTTGAAGGTCAGTGGTGCCTGTTGTGGTGGCAACCCAAGACCCCCTAGTGCACACTACAGCAGAGGTTTAAGGCCTTTAGTGGTTGATTAGTCCAAGGAACTCATGAATCAGTAGAAAGGGTGGTTGCTGATACAAAAACCTGGGTGCAGGAGAACTTTGGGGAGACGGTAAGAAAGGACTTTAAGTCTTAGAAAGGTTCTAGCAAACCATCAGAGGACTCAGGAAAGAGAGACAGGACTTATCTCAAGCTTGAGACGAACTGCTCATCTTGACTGGGTATGCTGTCGGGTTATGAAAGGATCACTTTTAGAAACTCTTTATTCTACCTGTAGTTTATTATTGCGAGCATACTGGGGGGGTTACAGAACCTTTGCCTGTCCAGTTGACATGTGCTTTATAGACTTGGAGAAGACCCAGGACCTTGTCCCAAATGGTGTCCTGTATTAGTTGTTGTGGACTTTGCCAAGGCTATGCGATTATAATTATGTTTGTGATTTTTAAGGGTCTGCTAGGCTCTACCTTGCGAACTCAGGTAGATGACATGTGTAAGGCTATGTCAAACCCTGCAGCTATGTGGATGCATAAAGTATCGTTGATGTGCTTTAGGTCCTTACATAGTGCAATGTATTATTATTAAGGTTTTTAAAATGCTGATGCTAATGCATACTTGTTGATGTGATAATTCCCTGCAGGCGGTGCCTTCTGTCCTGGTGCCAAAGTCCCGTCCCGGCAGAAAGAGGAAATCAGAACAGGAACTTCCAGCTCCACCACAGACTGCCCCTAAGAAACGGGGCAGGAAACCAGCCTCGGCCTCAGCAGCAGCATCGGTTGCCACAGCATCCACCTCCTTGGCATCAACCTCTGGAGGCTCAACAGCTGGGAGCTACACTGCAGCTGCCATTTTAGCTGCCGAGGCCAAAAGGAGAGCAGCCAAGGAGTCTTCCACCAAACCTGTCGTCCAGCAAACAGCCCTGCCAATCAAAAAACGCAAAACTAGAGAGACAGTGGAAGAAAGGGAGAGCGTTCAGACTCCAGTGGCCACAACAACTGAGATTGAAAGAAGGGTCACTGTACAGGGGGAGGGAGGTAAAGGGGAGGGAGCTCCAACCTCAGAGCCTCAGCCTGTCCCCTCTGAGCAGAGCCAGTCACAATCACAGAAGCAGCCCACTGCATCAGATGAAAGCCAATCTTATGGACACAAGACGCATAAAGGGAGGAAGCACAAGGAGAAAACAGGAATAGCGGCAGGAGATGGAAGAAGCAGAGGCGAGGAAGTAGAGGAAGATGTAGGCGATAAGGGAGGAGAGGGAGGAGGAGGAAGGAGTAGCAGCAGCAGCAGTAGCATTAGCCCAACAAAAAGCCACAAAAGGAAGGACCGGCCACCTCACAAACACCATCATCATCATCACCACCACCACCATCATCATCGCCACCAACATTCTTCTGCCGCCACATTGGATCAGCCGCCTTCTCCTCCAGCCTCTGGACACCCAGCACCCTCCAGCCAGTCCAGGCCTGAAGTCGAGTCCCAGACTGTGCCTCAGCTCACCACCCAGCACACCCAGCAAGCTCCTCCCAGACCACAGTCCAAGACTGCAACTCAGTCCGTGACCGAAGCTCGGCATCCTCCTCCTCAACAACGCCACCAGCCCCAACCCCGTTCCCAGCAGCATCATCAGAGCCAGTGTTCCAGTCAGCCCCAAGCCCAGCCTCGATACTCAGCACCCCAGCCCTCTCCTACCAGGCACGTCCTGCCCCAGCAACGTCCCCAACAACCCCCACCACAAACCCATAGTCAGTCCCAGGCCTCCCACCAAAATGTCCAGGCACAGCCTGTCACCTCTCTGGCCCAGCACCGAACCCAGCTTCAGGCTCAGCATGCTTCACCTCAGTCACACCCTTCTCAGTCCCCATCCATCCTGCACGTTCATCCACCCCAAACAAGAAATCCACATGCGCAAACCCAGTCCCCCACAGCACTCCAACCTCAAACCCAGGCCAGGCACCCATCTCAACCCCAAACCCAGCTCAAACAACAATCCCAACCCCAGACCCGGCAGTCACTGCAGCCTCAACTCCAACCCCAGGCAAGGACCCAGGCCCAACTTCAGACTCAATCCCAGTCCAGAATCTCTGCCCAACCTCAGCCTCAGCTTCAGCCCAGATCCCCTGCCCAAATTCAACCTCAAACCCTGCCCAGGACCCCAGCACAAACACAGCCTCAACCACAGTCCAGGACCCCAGCCCAGCCTCAACCTCACCTGCAACCCAGGCATCAAGTGCAGACAAGGCACCCATCACACCAACTCCAGACTCAATACAGACCACAACCCAGACAATCTCTCTCCCAGCCTAGGCTACCCCAGTCCCAAGCACAACCACACTTTCAGCGGATTCAAACACAGCCACGCCCCCAGCCCCACTCTCAGCTCACCAGGCCCCATGTGCAGCACCTCTCATCCCACCGACCATCGCCCAGCCTATCCAGGACCAACCTCGTCCCTGCTCAGCAGAACCAGAGCGAACAGCCCCAAGATCTGAGCACCACACGGCCTGGCCGAGGGAGCCTGCTGCCGAGTCGAGAGGTCGGCTTGGAAGGCGTCAGGGCGGAGGCTAGAGGAGAGCCGGTCATGGCATCAGAGAGCAGAGAAGTTTTAGGTGGGGAAAGAGGATCAAACAGCACCTCGAGGCCTCCCAGCTCCATGCCTGCTGGTCCTCCAGGAGTAGCTGGGGCCGGGGTCGGTCTTGTCTCTGGGGCAGATAGTAGGGCTAGGCTCCGGGCAGAGCCAGAGGCAGCAGGTGAGGGCAGGGAGCTCAGAGACATCGTCCCCCAGTCTGCCGTCCCCTGCCCCAGCCGAGAAGAAACCGTAGAGTCACGGACTGTCGTTAGCGAAAGAGTCAGCTGATTGATCGGACTGATGAACAGGCTGAATGATCGGTAGACTGACGGACTGAGTCAGCACCAGGTGGAAGAGGAGCGTGATGGGGCTGTTCATGGATGTTTAATGATTTTACACTGTTTTCAGATCGATGGATAGCATCACACAGAGCTGGTAGGACTGTCGCAGCTTCTACTCCGTCTGATTCTGTCTGGAGACTCTGTAAAGTTCTGGATTTGAGAACCAACCGAGCGCTGAGGGGCAGCTGAAGTGGAGAACGGATAGTGTCTTTTTCTAGGAAAAACAGAAAAAGGAAAAATCGATAAACAAGTGTGTGTGTATATAATCAAAAGGCAGCTGTTGTGACCCGCTAGTCTCCGTGGGGAGGGGGGGGTAGTTTGGAACTAAAAACCAACGCTTAACAACACATTACTCTGAACGAAACGTTGCTTCCGGAATATAACCTCTTTTTTTTATTTCGTATTTTGATAGTTTATTGTTTTGTCTCTGTTATACAGCTTTAAACTGATATTATTGACTGACGGTCCCTTACTCATCGTCGTGCTGCTGACTGACTGTCCCTTATTTAAAGTCCTGCTCTTAACTGACGGTCTCTCACTAAAACTCCTCATATTGACTCAGACTCCCTCACTGAAACTAGTCCTTGACTGAAAGCCTCAGAGGTGATGTGGGGCGGCGGTTTGCACCTTTAACTGGTTTCTTAGAAATATAAAAATTTCCATTAAGCCCACAATAAACAAAGGGGGGTCGGTATTGTTTTCCATCCACTTCGAGACTGCCCCCTACAGGTAGCGAATCTGATGTAGTATGACTACACAGACCTCATTCTGTCTTTGAAACCCATTATCGTTTGAAATATTTGAAGAAGTTGAGGAGTTCGTGATTCGTCCTCTCGGACACTGAAACAGACGAGTCTGTTTGGTAAGAAAACCTCGAGCGCTTCTCGTTCCTTTTTCAAGTATTTCAAATGCATCAAGTTGTTCTTCCAGGTTAGATTCTTCCATACTGGTCTTCATTGAACTGTTTGTTTTGGTAGTCTTTTTGTTTCCAAAGGAAGCGCTTTTAATATCAAACCAAACCCACTTTTACAGTAGCTTTATTTTAGTTTTTAGTCTTAATGAAAGAGTGGGAAATGGAGTCATTTTATTGTGTCTTCGTGTTGAATGTCTGGAACAGTTTGCACTCCTCCAGTTTGTACAATCAACCGCCTGCATGTCGCTCGGAGACCCTGCAGGCCTTCAACTGGAGCAGCATGTACGCAGAGGTCGACCTCACGGGGGTTTACTGTCGGCCATGTTGGTGATGTGAGGGACGATGTTCTGCAGCAGTAAAAACCCTGAACGAGGTCCGGTTCAGCTTCTTGTGGAGTCATATGTGCTGGAGACAGCAACACAAAACTATTCAGTGAGCAGAAAACTAACTGAGTCTGTAAATCCCGATCTGAGAGCACGAAGGAGAACAGAGTGTAACTTAGATGATGTTAAGGGCTCGCTCTGTGTGAAACATGAACATATGGAGCAGGCATGGATGGGAAACAAAGTTGTGTAATGAAAAGCAAAAAGGTTCACCAAAACGGCCACAGTTATTTAAACATTTGTAATCATAATTGGGCCCCGCCCTCTGAATACTGTCATTGGGCCGAACTGAGACAGGGTTTCAGGGATGTAGAAGCAATGTCAGAAATGTCCTGCTGACGCATGGGTGTATTATAAGATCTGGATATCAGATCCAACATGGTGCCCATTCAGCTGAATGAAAAACGTATTCTAGCTTCCTAGTTTGCTTCCACGTCATGTCCCACTTCACATGCTCAGTAGTCTTTGTGATGCAAATAAAAACAGGTTTTCTCCATTATGGGAAGGGTTTACAAATACAAAACCTTCATGGATTAAACGTTCATAATGCAAACAGTAATATCAGAGCTGGTTTGCAGCTGGAGGCGTCCTGTCAGACGTTTTACAGACTCTTTAGTAACGATTACATGGTGATGTCATTTTGGAGTGCGGCCCCTTGCTGATGGACGCTACATCGAGCATAAACCCGCATTAATCTCTGTAGCTTCTTACTACCAACAACAAAGTTATTTAGCTCTAGTTGAAACCCTGCTCAGACCACTCAATGGCTCCACCTGGTGGCAAAACTACGCTGGCACAGCCACAAACACCTGGTACAGAGAAATCATGTCTATTAATACATTTTCAAATCAATTAAATTACACTAACATATTAAATGGTGGGTTCCTTTATAAATACTGTAAAACAGGAAGTGTAACCAGCCTGTTATAGAAGTCATCCAGAATCAGAACAATTTAATCTGCAGATTGTAAACGCACTTCCTAATGTGAAGCTGTTTGTGGGTGAACTGCATCCTGGGAGAAGTTGGCTTTCAGCTGTTCATGTTTGGTTCTGATTGACAGTTCCTGTTAGCTCCTCTCTGAAAACATCCCATCAGGATTCTGTTCTGCACGTCTGGATCTCAGATCTGAACCTACAGACTCCGTTTGAACGTTGATGCTCTCTCAGTAGATTTGACATCCATAACTTTTTTGCACCTTAGTGTTCACGTGACTCTTTGGGGGGGAGCTCCAGCACTTTAGGAATGATCTTGGAAAATTGAGCCCCCCCCCCTCAACCAGAAACAAATCCAATAAGTGAATGTCTTCTTCATCCTGGATCAAATGATGTGCCTCGCTGTTAAAAGTCCTCTCACCTGAAGCTCCGGTCATCACCATGACCTCATGCAGGTGTTGTTTGTGTCCACCTGAGGCTGGCGCGGCCTCACCTCTGCGTACCTGGCGCTCCGCCTGCCGCCCAGTCTGCTCAGAGCGGTGAGCCTGTTAGCATGCTGTCTCACGCAGCTGCAGAAATCAAACATCCCTCTGTGAACGGACTCACTCCACAGGACTCGACCCGGCACAAACTACAGTAACCAGCCACCATATTGCATGTTCCAGAGTTTAGTGCCTATAATATTGTGCGTCTTGCCAGAAGCCACCATGTCAGCCAAGCCATGTTGTGTTTCTAGACTTAGTAGTGATGTGTGGTGACTTCATAGTTGCTAATATTGAGGATGAATATTCTGCTTTTACTCTTGTTGGAATTCAGTGGAAACTCCAATACACTGTCGCTGTAGACAAAACTAGTTTTTACCTGTTTTCTTATTTTTCTTTCTAACTAAAAGCGTTTGTTGTCCCCTGATCTGTGGTGGTCTGACTGATTGTAGCTCAGCTGTCTCACATCAACACTCTTCCTCCAGAGTCAGAGTATGAAGAGCAGGAACTGAAACGAACATCCTTAGGTTTTCCGCTGGAGTGTAACTGGAAAGTCCACCATCAGGTGTTTCAGCTAGTCAAACCAAACGGGGGCCACGAGCTTCAGGTTCACTTCAGTTCAATAATGTTTTTCCCCCTTTGTCTTCAGCTTACCTGGACCGGCTCGAGGTGGCAGCAGGGTGGTCCAGGCGTCCTCCGGCCATGTTGTTCTGTAGTCCTTTTGTTTTTCCCCGGCCGGCACGTGATCACCTTGGCTGACTCGGCCTCCCGCGATGTCACAGGTGAAGCAGCTAGCTTAGCTTAGCTTAGCATAAAGACTGGAAATGGGGAGACAGCTTGGCTTTGTACAAAGGAAACTAACATCTTATATGTGGTTTGTTTCATCTGTGTAAGACAGTTAAAACGACATCAACATTGTACAGTGTTTTGTGTGTCAAGACTGTTTCCTGTTGTCTGTTGCTAGGTAACCTAATTTTTCTATCAATCTGAACATTTATCTGTCTGCAAAAACAACTTCCTGTTGTATAAGAGTTTATGGAAGCCCATTCCTGCCAGTGTGATGAAAAAAACGATTCTGTAAGTCATAACGAGAAACTATCTCAACTACAATTCCGTCCAGAAGTATTTGGACAGTGTCACAAGTTTTGTACTTTTGCCTCTGTACACCATCACAATGGATTTGAAACAAAGCAATCAAGATGTGATTGAAGAGTTGACTTTCACCTTTAATTCAAGGAGTTTGACCAAAATATCACGTTAACTGTAAGGAATTACAGCTATTTTTATGCAAAGTCCACCATTTTCAGAGGCTCTGAAGTAATTTGACGAGCAGTTTCATGGCCAGATGTGGCCTGTTCCTTTGTTAATTCATGACAAATTAAGCAGATGAGAAGAGACGAGTGTGGTGAAAGAAAATAACATGATCCAAAGCACCACATCACCTGTCAGACATGGTGGAGGTGGTGTTGCAGCGTGGACATGTGTGGCTGCCGGCTGGGTCCCTGCTGTTTGTTGATGATGTGGCTGCTGATGGAAGTAGCAGGATGGATTCTGAAGTGTACAGGACCAAACTATCAGCTCAGATTCAGCCAAATGCTGCAGGACTGACAGGATGCTGCTTCACTGTACAGATGGATAATGACCCAAAACATACTGCGAAAGCAACCCAAGAGCTTCTCAAGGCAAAGAAATGGAATGTTCTTCAGTAGCAGAGTCAGTCACCTGACCTCAACCAGAAAGGCAGAAAGACCCACAAGGCTGCAGCAACTGAAGGCGGCTGCAGTAAAAGCCTGGCGAAGCATCTCAGAGGAGGAAACATCTGGTGTCCATGGGTTCCAGACTTCAGGCCGTCTCTGACTGCAAAGGATTTTCAGCCAAGTATTAAAAATATTCCTTATATTTATGATTATGTTAGTTTGTCCAACTACTTTTGAGCCTCTGAAAATGGCCGGCTTTGTACCAAAATAAACAGTTAATGTGATATTTTTGTCGAACTCCTTGAATTAAAGGTCGTTTCAGATGTGACGGTGCAACAGTACAACACTTGTGTCACTGTCCAAATACTTCTGGACCTGAGACCGTTCCAGAACTTCTACCTCCTCAGGTATGACTTTTGGATTTTGGCCCTAAAAAGGCTCCTGATGGAGAGTCACTGTCGGGTCACGTGATCTGATGATCCTATGACTGCACTTCCCATGATTCACTGCTGCCACCTGCTGGCTGAGTGCGGAGCTGCAGCTGTTGACTTCTCTACAACACAACTTCGGATTTTATGGTTTCAGTCGAAACTAACGTTTTATTTTGATGAAAATGTGAAATATGCCGACGTGTCAACAACTGAAGACGCAATAAAAACAAAGACACGTGACCACTCGCTGACCTCTGAGCGGGTGAAAATGTGGCTCTGTGATTGGCTGAGCGGGCTGACCTGCAGACAGGTGAAGATGGCCGCGGTGCTGCTGCTGCTGCTGCTGCTGCTGCTGGGACTCTCCGCCGGATCCGGTCCGGACTCGGAGCGCGGCAGGATGGAGCTGCGGCGCGTGCACAGCCTCGCTGCTCAGCCCAGGTTCGGAGCGTGTTGGGCGCGAGCTCTGGAGCACCTGGACGTGCGCTGCAGGGACATGACGTCAGAGAGCCAGAGCCAGATGGCGCTGAGATTCACCTGGTGTCACCTGAGCAGGTAAAACCACAGCTGGAGGCTCAGCTGGTCACTGAGGTTGTTGCAGTGAATATTTCACAGCCGGCTGTTGCTGCCTGGCAAAAACATTTACTGAGTAAGAAAAGTCATTATCATATTAAAATGGATTCATTTCATTCACAAACTCCTTTTTAATTTTTAATTTTTATTTAGAGTAAGACTAGTAACTCAGCTCAACAGGTGTTCATCTCCATGAATTAACAGCAATAATACACGAATGTATTTGTGCAGAGACACTTCTGCTGTGAAGTCAGGGTCAAACGTTACAGGGAGGAGGGCTCCTGGTTATGAAGGACTGAACTGGATCCGGTGTGGGTTCTGGAGGACCGGGTGAGCAGGGTCCTGGATATGTTGAAGTTTAGTTGAATCCACACAGAACACTGCTGCAGAACTCAGTCCTGGATGTGATGAAGGTTTCCGCAGCGATGGGTGGAGCCGGGCTGTTCTTTAGGGTGGAAACAGGCCGTTCTGGTGACTTGGTTGACGTGGCGTTCAAAGGACCGGCTGCAGGTGTGTGACGAGGGAGAGTGCAGTTAGCGATGGTGAGAGATTTGTCACCGTTTAGTTTGAGGAAGTTGCTCAGAATGGAATGAGTTAAAATCATCAGATCAACATCAGAAATAATTTAAGAAAAACTAGATAAATGATGTTCGTTTGTATAAAATGAAGAGAATCTTACCTGTTTGGTGTTTTTCAGCTCAGGCAAAGATTTTCCATCATGCCCTGAGGGGTCAGAGGTCAGCAGGTGTACAGGTGCTATGGACGCTGTGGCCTTTAACACCTACACTGAGTTTTTCACCCACACTCACTCCATCTGTCACTTCCTGCAGTCTGAAGCCTGGCAGAGCCGAGCTGAGGGCACCATGTTCAGGTGAGACACCTGTACAGGTGACACCATGTACAGTTACAGATTCTGCACGTTACTCAGTCAGAACCTGTTTGTGCGTCAGGTTGACGGAGAGCTCAGCAGGTGTAGCTGAGCAGCTTCAGTCCACCAGACAGATGGCTGAGGAACTAATAGAAGCCCAGAGTTCTGCCTTACAGGCACAGAAAGAGATTCTGAACAACGGAGAGGAGCTGAGAGTCACCCTGAGAGACTCTACCCAGGGTAAAAAACACATTTAAATAACAGGTATAAATGTTTATTTCTCTGCCCTCTAGTGGCCACAAATCACTGTTCCTATCCCCACCTGTTTGTCTGTGTGTGTCAGGCCTGCGCTCGGTGTTCTCGGAGCTCAGCAGTGTCTCCAGGGAGCAGCAGGTGGCGCTGTCTGAACTCTTTAACAGAGTTTCCTTCCTGCAGAGTTTCCTGCTGATGGAGGCTCAGAGCCTGGGCTCCTGCTGCTACAACGCTGCAGCTCTCTGCACCGCCTTCCTCCTCACATCCACCCAGCGCTCCTCCAGAGCCAGGTAACTCCTCCTGGTGGAGAACCACTGGTGTGTGTTTGTACAGGGATGTAGATATTAAGTCTATAGTCTGTTCCGCTCTCCGATCAGAAGGTGGCGGTAATGCAACTGGATGCCAACTGCTGTAAAACTAGAAGAGGAAGAACTCTTCCTGGTGGAGTTTATGGGGTCTGAGGTGTCGATCTTTATTCTGTGTGTGTGCATGCAGGTTGGTGTTGTTGAGTTTGGTGTGTTTAAATTTCTACCTGGAGAGGAAGATCTACCAGTTTGTGCTGAACTCTGATCATCCTGAACACAAACACATGGTCAGTACATCTCCCCTGTTCCCCTGTTTTCCTGTTCAGTCTTTCTGTGTGTGTGTGTGTGTGTCACAGTGTAACGTTGGTGTGTTCTGTGTGCAGGAGCTGCTCAGTGTGTATGTGTGTGTGTTGCGGCGGTTCATGGTGTGTGTAGGAGTGTGTGTTCTGCTGTGTGTGTGTGTTCGGTACAGAGACCCGGTGCAGCAGAGTCTGCAGGTGCTGCAGGAGCTCAGAGAGACGCAGAGAGGCCTGCAGGAGGCGCTGCAGCGTGCAGGTGAGTCTGCATGATGAAGCTCAGGCAGCCAGCTGTGATTCGCTTCAGTCCAGTCACGCTGATCACAGGAGCACCTGGTGGAGGTTAGAGGAACTGCAGCTCTGCTGATTGGTTCATTCTTCCTGCCTGTCTGTCTGCAGAGTGTTTGGGGGAACGACAGAAGACAGACGGACAGCTACATATGATGGTGAGAATAATACACTTCCTGTGATGTCACGGGGGGGGGGGGGGGGGGGTACCGGAAATACCGGGCAAAAATAAATTTTTTTACGAGGAGAACATATACCACAACAAAAGAGGAGAACAG
>JAVQJF010061790.1:0-13458 GCA_036023855.1 Gadopsis marmoratus | reverse complement strand
GACTCATAGCGGCAGATTCAAGCAGTTGTAGTTGTGTAGACTTGTGTTTGTGATAGAAATGTATCCAAGAAAAAAATATATATATTTGTGAGAAAATATTCTACAGGTGTGCAACTCTCGTTGCATGAATTCAAATACTGACTTGAGGATGTGCACATTTTGTTCATGACTTAACATTGTTTTTACGGGTGTGCAAATGTGTTTTGATTTTATATTATTAGTATTATATTATTTATTAGATTTGCGTAAAAAAAACAAATCACTGCACTGTGACTCAAAAACTCATTAGCCAATGGGGATGCACCTCTGAATAAACCCGCCTCTGAATAAAGAGCTTTATTCGCTCTGAAATTCTTATTTTATGTTTGAAATTTAAGACGTTTTGTTCACTGTCTGATTTCACACATTCCTGTCATCCACAAATAGCTTCTTATTTGACGACTGTATTGATATCACCCACCATTAAGTGAACGGATGCCTTAGTACCTTGATAAACTTTGTGGTGGAGGAAAACAAAGTGCACCAAACTCACCGGCAGAGCAGGCATGGAGACCGTCACACACAGCTGGGAGATACTTCATGCAGAAAGACAACAAGCAGATATGCAATGTGAACAAACATTGAGTTGAATCATAAGACTATTTATCGCAAATACGTAACAGATGAACCTGTTGGTAGAGGAATCAACATGAGCCCAGTTTACTGTACAGGAGGCTAACATCACCACAAAAGACCAGAGCAATAAACAAGTTAATACTGCTGTTTCTGATCCAGCTGTTAGCAATGCAACCACTCCACAAAAAAAAAAAACGTTGCCCTTGGGACTGACCTGGCGACCTCTGGGCTCTGTTTGATGGAGCGTAGGAAGTGTTCCGTGTTGATGAGGACGGCCCAGCAGGGGAAACAGGCCGGCAGCAGAATCAGAACCTCCTTCTGGAGAAACACACTCACGCGCTTCAGGTTACTGCTCCCATACGTCTGCATGAAACCGGCAGATGAACAAGTGGAGTTAAACAGCACCGATCACGCTACTAAGCAAAGGTGCGAATGGGCCAAGAAAACAAACTTGATACAAAAGCTCATTGTTGAGCTGCTGCTAAGAGGAAAGAACAAGCTCTGGTGAGGACACTACCTGAGATATGAGGGTATCAAACGTCGCGACAATGGAAATGGAAATAACAGCCATATTAAGCGCCTGCAATTGACAGAGACATTATCAATAAACACAAATTCAAAGCCAAGGTTATAGAAAGCAATAACTGGGATGCCAGTGTCTCCTCACCGCAGATGCCAAAAGAAGCCCCTTCTAGCTCTGTTTTGCCCAGGTGACCACAGGACACCATGCTGATCCCGCTGACCCAGGGACAGAATATGGGCACAGATGGCCCAAGCAGTGCAGGGTTATAGTATGCAGCACATCTGGATATCTGTATGCGTTTTATCAGCCTTTGACTGACATATAGCGTGGGAGGGTCTGAGAGAAAATCTGTCAAACGGACCCGATTATTGGTTGACAGCCTATGTTTTGAGAGTGACGCCAGCGTGTTGCCGAGGCAACGTCGCCTCTGCTGCCCCGGGACACGCTGTGGTGACCGGCGGCCACACGGTATGTGAAGAGGATGGGCTCAGCTGGAGCACAGGGCCGGTTAGCTCAGTTGGTTAGAGCGTCGTGCTAATAACGCCAAGGTCGCGGGTTCGATCCCCGTACGGGCCAGTCGATCTTTTGCTTTGCGTGCTCGTGTCTAGAGAGATTTATGGACTGTCTTGATCCCGGGAGGGAAATTGTGTTGCAGTAGAATAAGAATAACCATAAATTAAAAGTCCCTGAAGGAAAAGGAAAAGAAACCAAAAGACATCCACAATATCTGTGTGATATAAACTGTGTAGCGCAACAGTCTGATCACTAATCAGACGAGCGATAGAAAAGCAAAGACGATCGCTGCCGGACTTGTGAGTAGACGTTGAATATGTAAGTAGAATATTTTAATCTACTTTAACCTGCCGATGCCCGTGAGCCAGGAGCGGTTCCATGGTGTAATGGTTAGCACTCTGGACTCTGAATCCAGCGATCCGAGTTCAAATCTCGGTGGAACCTGACTTTTGAGTCACAAAGCTGTGAAAGAGGCCACATTCAGTGATCTATAGCATCAAATAAAAAATAGGAGCAGAAATTGAAAAGGAGTCTCCTAAAGTGTCTGGTCCTGGATGCGGGTGTATGTGATGGGAGGGTTTTTTAGAATGTATTTTAGCAAAAAACAAAAATCGGGTCAGAAGGTTGAGAGTTCAGGCCCCTGACAGCCTGGTGGACGGAGCCGTTTCTCGGTCTGGTGGTGTTTGCATGGAGGCTCCTGGACCTTCTTCCAGAAGGCAGGAGGCTGAAGAGTTAGTTGGAGGGGTGGGTAGCGTCACCCACAATGCTGAGCGCTTTGCGGGTGAGACAGGTGTTGAAAATGTCCAAGAGGGGTACGGGAGCGAGGCACAACACTTTCCATTCCGGCCTTTTTGGCACCACTAGCATTGTGTACAGAGGAAAAACCACCTCTGCGTAATTTTAGCATTTTCAGTTGAATGTGCGATTGCTTTGATTCAAACCACAAAGATTAAGATTTGTATTTCCTCATTTTTAATCATACAACACCTTTTACATCCTTACATTGTTAATAAAAAAATGATGTAACAAATCATTTGTCAGCTTCATGTTCCAAGTGTTTATTATGAAGAGGTGCTGCAGTCACCTGCAGTGGATCCCTCTTTAATTATTTCTGTCTTTTCTTTGATGTTGCTGCCCCCTTCTGGTGCAAACTGGATCCTTTATTTCTGAGAGCGGTGGGGAAAAAAAAAAAAGATGTTATTTACAAACAACCTCATAATCCCTGTGTAAAATGTGCATAGCATCAGCTGCCATCTGCACTCTGGTGCACCTACTTAGGAGCTTTGTCTGGTGTCTCCGGATGAAGTATGGCCACTTCCTCCTCTTCACTGTCAGATATCTCAACCACGACTCCTGTCAATCAAAACAAACTCCCAATCTAAGCTATCAAGTTATTCAAAATGAAAAACACAAAATAATCATTAAGGTAACACGGCATTTAAATATGTTTGGCCCTGTCAGTGTTCTGGTCTCTTTAGAAACAGAATTCTTACCTATGTAACTTTTTTTTTTTTAAATTAAGAGTGAATTAAAATTAAATAACCTTCTCTGCTCTCCTCCTTTTCATGCTGTTCCTCCTCCATCTTTCCCTCCTGTTCTCCACCACTGCTGTAATTTTCCTCCTCTTCCTCTTCATCCTCCTCCTCCCCTCCCCAGGTGTTCTGCAGCCCCTGCCCTATCTGACCCACACCTGGGACGGGCACCACTGGGGAAGGCACCCTGGTATGAATGGTTAAGGAGCCACAGTGGCAATAATATGGCAAAGCGGCAGATAAAAAGTGGACACATTCTCATAGTAGACACTGTTGTCAACCAGGCTCAGTAAAGGATACGTCTCAGGTGGGGCCTCGGCTCTCCCAACAATGTCGTTGGCTCTTTCTGTCACATGTGTCACCTCCACTGGAGTCTCGTCCATCTTCAGCGCTGTGATTCGCGCCTGAGGAAAAGTCTCCGCAAAACCACACCTGCCACCTGCCTTCCTGGAACATTTAAAAACACAGAGTTCTTATATATCCTATAATAACAACATCTGCAGCTAAAATAGAGGCATTAAATATGTCCACTTCCAGTGTGGTAAAGTGATGCTAACTGCTCACCTTGCCTTCTTGTCGTTCTCCAGGGCTTTGCTGATGAGTTCTGTGATTTCAGACACTTTGACGCTGGCTATTTTACTGCATCTCATAACCTTCAACACCACACACAAATAATACACGTCATAAACTCTTTACACTTTTTCTTACAGGACAACTACACTGATAACTGCTTAGATGCAACCTGTGAGTGTTTTGGAGAGCAGCAACTATGGACTGCGAAGCTCTACAGCGAACGTAAGCGACATTATGTTTGACATAGTTGATCTTTATGGCTGCAAAACTAAGACAATATTATCTAGACGCCACTCGCCTGCTCTTTAAGCAGCATGATGCCCCCGCTGGACTGGATGGAGCAGATTTCTCTGTGTTTGTTCATGGCGATCATCAGCAAGCCGTCCATCACCCGCTCCTCCCGTTCACAGGGGTCCACCAGCAGATAGGTTCTGCAGCGCGAACAGGAAGCAGAGAAGAAGAAAGCTTGGTATGAGGAGAGATATTGTTAATCCAATGACTGGTGAGCGTCAGTCTGTTCGATGCTTTTTTTAAATTATTTATTGAGCCAAAACTAATGCAGTTTAATACAACAGTCCTGCAATAAATAAAAGGCGTTGATTCAACCTGTATGGTCATTTTGGAGGCTGCAGTTTGTGGTGCTGTTTAATTGTATTGCATTACAATGACAGGTGTCTCTGATATTTTAGACATTTGGATCAATGAGGACAGGCTGAATAACAGAAACCCGTCTCTGTATAACAGTTCAACAGCACCACACAGCTGAATTAACAGGGCGCCCTTCAAATTAATATCTTAGCGTTCTGGTATTTTGCACAGAAAAATAATTCTGTCTTGTACTCTTCTGTACTTGTGGGGTCTTACCCCTGTTGGAAGAAGGAGAAGCTGACACTGATGGGCATGTGGTAGATACTCAGAGGAATGGGGTCTCTCTCCTCTGGACTGTACTAAAAGGAGCATAGGAATAAACACAAAATCACAACCAATTTCATCCGAAACATTGTTAATAATCAACCAGCGGTCACTTGTTGTAAAGCAGGAACCTTCCTACGTCAACAAAGAAATTGTAATAACAGAGCAGCTGGAAGCGTCGGGCATTTCCCCAGTAGATTCAGTCAAGCAGAGGCAACACCTGCCGTGCGTGTTGCAGACTCACCACTGTGACTTCCTCCTCCTGGACGCCCACATCGGGGCGCCTGAAGTGGCACAGAGCGGTGATGGCAGCAATGCTGGCGGCGTCCATCAGGTTCCCATCATGATTCAGCATGTGAACGTCTACTCTGATCTGCCAGACCTGAACGCAGAAACGCACAGCACCATCACCATCACCACCACCACCACCACCACCCCGGGGAAGGCTCTTTTCTCTTCTTTCTTTTATGTGTGCGCATGTTTTACCTTTACTCCAGACACCACACACAGGGACTCGGTATCGATGCACTTGGAATTCCTCAAGCATCTCTCCAGCTGTCTGTTTAGCTTCACTGACAACTCAGACTGTCTGGAGAGAAAGAGAAACCCTCACAGATGATTTACACTCTCTGCACAAACAGCTCGACTAAAGGAACCGTGTTTCAGACACAGCAGTCCTGGTCTGATATCCCCCTTAGAAACTCAAATTCTGTGACGCGACGAGGAATGTTACCGGTGAACAAGAGGCAATGTGTAGCATATAAGGAGCATCAGCTCTTTGGTTCGGTCTCACCTGCCCTGTTCAAATGCTGGCGAGGCCATGGGTGACAGCTCGATGTTGAAGAACATGATTCCCTCGTTGGGTCGATTCTCTTTAGGCGCCACCAGCTCACACGACACCTGGGCCATGACCCTGTGGAGTGCAGCACACTGATGTTCCGTTCATCACAGAAAATCGGCCCAAATGAATTTAGGTGCATTGCACGGGTAGTGATCACTTTGCTCTCTGCACAGCAGTGCCTTGTTTTTGAGGCGTTCTCCCTTTTAACCTCCTCGGCCCCACAGGCCCTTTGACAGGTCCATCTTCACAAACACATGCTGCGAAGACGAGCATTGTGCATCCCATAGAACGTCTGTTATAAAATCCCAAGATTGTCAAAGATGGCAACTTTGTCATGCTACACTCAAGGGTAAGTATTTATTAAAATGATGCACAAGACATCATGAGATTCACCTGGTTCTCCCCAGATCCACAAAGCAGCATCCATAGTCGGTCCCAAAGGTGATCTTTATCTTTCTGTAGTCGTAGGTCTGTCGTCCATCCAGGCGCTGCAGGGAGAGGACAGGTCCCACAAGAAAACACCACTTTTTAGGAACTACTACGGGATGCAAGTTAGTAAAAAAAAAACACTGAAACCTTTCCATTTGCAGTGTCTGAAGACTGGCTAAGTGAACTGATGTGTTTGGTGGCCGTCCAACTTCCGGTTACTGAATGAACTGCAGAGAAAGATTCTCTATTCTGCAACAGTTGTAGTGTGTCAGGGCGCTCAGGGTGCCCATGCTGTCTGGCTGTTATGGCTGATCCTAAGTATACATGTACAAAGTCAGCACTTAGAGAAGACGCCATGTTCAAAAACCAGTTCACCTTTTTCTCTTCGATGGCTTTGAGCAGGAAATCGCGCTCGCAGTTAGACAGCGGTGTCTCCTTCATTTTAGTGGCTGCAGATAGATTTCAATAATTGAATTCACGACCGCCCCGCCGCTGGCATGTGTCCGCCATCGATATTTTCTGAACTCTAACCCGGAAGTGCTACGTCGTGGCCGAGTAAAAGTGGGGATGCGTGTTTTTCTTTATTTGACTTGTTTAGAATGATTATGAAATGGACGTTACGTTAGCCCACTTCTTGTGTTTATTAGTTATAAATCTGATCTTCGTCGGCACTGTGCGCGCGGAGCATTTTTAGTAGAATTGACTGAAAATAAGCTTTTACTTTGACATCCTGCTGCAGTCCGAGCTTCTGATGCCTTTAAGTGCTCATCGTAAGCTCGTAATTTTGGGGCTATCGAAGATGTAAATATTGACAGCAAATAACTGTAGTATAACTGAATAATGTTTTTTACGCTATTATAAAGGATATTGTAGCTAATGTAGTTTTGGGTGGTTAAACTCCCAATTTGTACTGAGCATCGTGCATATGTATTAAAAAGTAAATTTACAAACAACGCTACAACAAAATTATGTACCACAACAAGTACAGAAATTGCAGTTAACGTGGTGGTAAAATATTGTTGTCGTTTCAGGAGCGAAGGTCATTTATTCAAAACAAATCTCTATAAAAAGAATAGCAATATTAGTAGAACCAGAAGCCTCTACTCGTACTGTCTCCTATTTTTTTGTTACAGCTGTCGGTGGCACTTGAAGGCACCATTCACGCTCTCCATCTGAGCGAATTGCACACGGCTACTTGTAGGGATCATCACCGTTATCTGATCCGGGCCACGCTCCATCTTCTCCAGACGGACCTCGGTGATGCTAACAGCACGAATATATACTTGTTGTCGTTTCGTGTAATCAACGCGGAGAAGCGGCGTTTACCGACGAATCTTCTCTGCAATTCCAAGAAGGCGCAAGGTTTGTTTGCGTGCGCTCATTCATTCTCTCCAACCCTCCCTGTGCGACATGTCGCTGCTAGTTTAGCAGGCTAGCCCGTTGCGTTGAACTCATTCCTGCAGTCTGGCGAGACGTTTTCGGCCACTCTTTTTTTTTTTTTTTTTTTTACTTTAAAATGATTTTGTCTTTTTAATTCCAGGGGCATTTTTTTACAGGGTGGACGCCCTCGTGTGCGCCCATTAGCTTACTAGCTAAGCTCCTGTTATGCTAACGTTTGCTGTTTGTGATTGGCGCGCCGTCCAGCGAGCTAATAGCGAGCTAATAGCTAGCTGGAGGAGCAGGTGCTGCAGCCAGAGCAGAATTCATCTGAAACGTTGGACGTTGCAGCGTTCGATGGCAGCCATGTTAGCGCCACAACCCTCTCCTATGGCCTTCTCTCTGTAGTGTCTGTTCGGCAACATAGTGCTGAAAGAAAAAAATGACATTAAGAGATTGTTGGCACTGTTACACGTCACCCATGAGGCTGCTAAGGCACGTTGGCCCAGCACACTTTGAAGTGTAACTGTGATGAAGAGGAGGAATGAAGCTGAACGTGAAATGGAACTGGCTGTGGTGTTAGCTGGCAGACAGACAGAATAGCTAGTTGATTTAAATAAGTTGGGATTATAGCACGTTTGGGACTTTTACATCACACACTGTCCATAGAGAAATTACAGCCGGTCCCTTTGACTAAACCTGGCTGGTAGGGATGCCTGTTTGAATGGATGTGGGGTTGAGATGACTCGTCACAGGCAGCAGCTGTTTATAGAGATGCTCGGTTATACTTTGGCCACAATTGCATTCATTCTCCAAAGTGGGGCCTTTATCTATATTACTGTTGGATTGACAGCAGGAAAGATGGTATAAAAGATGTCACCGCAGTTAATTTGGGGTTTCTTGCGTGTCATGTCTCTGTTTAGTCAGCACGCCTAAGATGTGATATCTGTTTCAGGAGGAAATAGCCTAAAGCTGACTCACAGAAAGGCCAAAATTGGAATAACTATGTCATGCAGCAACATAGAACTCTGCACCAGTGTCATGTAAAATTGCTGTATTAACATTTTTATTTTCCTCCAGAGTTTTAACCATTGATACTATTTATGCCTGACATGCTTTATTATAGACATGACCAGTCATATCTCGATCAGATTCTGTGCAGCCTAAAGCGACGGCTCCAAATAAATCTCTTAAGTGAAAAAATGAAGAGGCCACTCCAAATTTTCCAACGTTCATTTTACTCAAACACCTACCTATAAATAGTAAAACCAGAGAACTGGACGTTTTGCAGTGGTCTCCTAATTTTTTCCGGAGCTGTATATGTAAATATTTGCCCCCTTTTTTATAGTGCTCCCTGTTCACCATCTCATGTTTATCAGAATTCTTTTGATCCTCCTTTGCACTTTGATGTTAGCAAATAGAACAACAGCAGTATGGGAATTAAAGTCAATTAGGAATTAATGAAACCGTGCTGCTGCGCTGTCTGCACGGATGCTTTTCAATTCCTGCTGCTCACGACAAGAGTGGGCAGCTGTGGCCCGATCAATAGGAGGTCATTGAAGCTGTTGTTTGGGCGATCTCTGAATTGTACCATTATTCAGCAGAGTTTTTTAAGGTTTGAAATGCATATTGGAACACGGACAGAGATTCTAATCTGCATTCGCTGCTACAAATTAGTACTTAGTAGCATGGATGGTTGGGAAAGTGGACATGTTGTAAATCCAAAGGGGCTAGTTGTTTGAACGGATGTTTGTGGAGTCTTGCCTTTATCTGGTGGGGACACATTACAACAGAAGGGGCAGTGTTAAAGTTTTTTTTTAAGGAAATTGTGTGACAGACATGAGAAAAGGATGTGATCTGAGGACACCACATCAAGTAGCGCTATGTGCTAATGTGACCTCAATCTCTTTTGTTTTTCTCTATAACTCTCACCCCTCCTTCCTTCCTTCTACGCATTTGTGTTCTCTATTTATATAATTGATGCCCCCCTCTTCACCCGCTGCTCTCCATAAATAACATCTATCTCTCTCACACCTGCCTCTTCTTCCCATCCCCCTCCTTCATCCACCCATACCACACCCTCCTAACTCTGCTGCTCACACCGTGCTCATCTCTGATGCCCTTATATCACATTATGTTCATTTTCCTGCCGTCACCCCCTCCTCCCTTCCTATTTTTAACCTCCGCAGATGAAACTGGACAGGGGTTGGATGTGGCACATCCTGTTCCTGTCTTCTCTGGCTGTGGCCATCGTGGCAACCCAGGAGAAGCGGTTGGAGGTCGATGTTCCAGATGTCGACGAAGATATGGGCTTGGATGAGGAGGACTTGAACGTTCTGATGGCTGAAGAGGAGGAGGCGACGGTGATGGATGACGACCACGCTGATGAGACAGACACAGCGAGTGGGACGGCTGGAACAGATGCAAATGTCTCCTTCCAGGTTAGGAATGGGTCACAGGTCAAAGCTCATAAAATTATGAATTTAATTAATTAAATTTAAAGAGAGTTTCAAAATGGCCTGTTTTATATATTTCTAATTTTTGTTTTTTGTTCCAGGTGACATACAAGACTCCTGTTCCCACCGGCGATGTCTACTTTGCAGAGACCTTTGATGACGGATCACTGGACAGGTATAGCTTGAAAAATGTACCACAAAGTGCTACTGAAAACACAGCGTAAATATTTGATGCATGCACGGATACATGAGCCTCCAATGGTGCTGAGAAACCAGGAGAGCCTTTACACAATCAGTGGGTGAAGTGTTGGCTTGTGGGTGTGCACCCTTTCTTGTGTGGAAGATAAGAGTTTTGGTATGTTGACCTTCACAGATGGCAGCTGTCAAAGACAGTGAAGGGAGATGCAGATGATGACATCGCCAAATATGATGGTTTGTTCCATTTCCCCCCCCCTCGATTTGCTAACCCAGCTGTGTGCATACCAGTATTAGTTATGATAATACTTCACTTGGCAGCGTAATTGCTGAGATATGAGGTGACAACGCCTCAGCTGGAGAAACTAAAATGTGTGACGGTTCTGTTGAGTAAATTAAAGCCGAGACTCAAAGAGAATTAAGGCATTTAGTTAAATACTATGATAATCATGGCCCTGAAAATAAAGCCCAGGCTGTTGAATGTACGTCCATCTCCTTTCCGGCTGTAGGGAAGTGGGCTGTGGAGCAGCTGAAGGAGAACAAAGTTCCAGGAGACCAGGGCCTGGTGCTCAAGTCCCGGGCCAAACATCACGCAATCGCCGCACTGCTGGACAAACCCTTTGTCTTCCAGGACGAACCTCTGGTCTTACAGTGAGTTCAAACGTACACACACGTGCACTCTGATTTTTTTGTTCTTGCAGGTGGACTCTTTCCATCAGCAACAGTGGTTAGAGGATGTACAAGTGACTAAAATCTGTTATTAGCATTTTACAGTTAATAAAACAGTGTAAATGAATTTGACCAGGATTTGTTTAAGCGTTTCTTGTGTTCTGGTTGCAGGTATGAGGTAAATTTCCAGGATGGCATCGACTGTGGTGGAGCCTACATCAAACTGCTTTCCGACGCTGAAAATCTCAATCTGGTTGGTGTACATGTTGTGATTCTACCTTAATCCATTTATACCATGTAAAGTTTTGCACCGTAAAATGTTATTTTGTGTGGCAAAAACAGCACACGTAGGCCTTTTGATGGGCACTTGCATCCGAAGCATTGTGTGCTGGAGCAAGTAACGCAATGCAGGAAACGCAATCAAAAACCTCCAGACCATTCCTCCTCTCGTGTGCGGTAGAGCCAGGTAGAGGTCGTCTGGATTTAAACGAAATGGACTTACTCTATTTACTCTTTAAATTAAACTCTTTATTCCTTCCGCACTGCAGGAGCAATTCCAAGACCGTACGCCCTACACCATCATGTTTGGACCAGACAAGTGTGGCGAGGACTGCAAGCTGCACTTCATCTTCCGCCACCAGAATCCCCTGAACAAAGACTTCGAGGAGAAGCATGCCAAGAGGGCTGATGTCGACCTCAAGAAGTTCTACACTGACAAGAAGACTCACCTCTACACTTTGGGTACAAAGACAATTTAGAATATGTATGGGGTTTTTTTTTGTGTGTGTTTAAAATGTGTCTTGTAAGGATCCACACTGAAGCATAATAACTTCAGTTTGACATGTATACCTCTCTGTGCTTTGAAAATGTACATTCCTCATCTTGCTGACACATTGATTCTGTACGTCTCCCTGCTGTCAGTCCTGAACCCAGACAACAGCTACGAGATGTTCATTGACCAGTCCAGTGTGAGCCGCGGCAGCCTGCTGCACGATGTGGTGCCTCCAGTCAACCCGCCCAAAGAGATCGACGACCCGAATGACTCCAAGCCCGAGGACTGGGACGAGAGGGCCAAGATTCCTGACCCCGAGGCTGTCAAACCCGATGACTGGTGACTACAGCCTCCATACTAGTAGACAGTACAGATTGTGCATGTTTAAATGTGACCTGGTCATTAATAACAAACATGGACATGTGTGTCTCAGGGATGAAGATGCTCCAGCAAAGATAGATGACCCTGATGCTCTGAAGCCAGAGGGCTGGCTGGACGACGAACCAGAGTTCGTCCCCGACCCTAACGCAGAGAAACCAGAAGACTGGTAGACAAACACAATCACCACAGTTCAACCCAAACAAAGCCATAACTTTCATTTGAACTATTTTACAGTTTTTACACAATGGGAATGATCCTGCCTGACAGCTCTCCTCTGTGTGCAGGGATGAGGAGATGGATGGAGAGTGGGAAGCCCCACAGATTCCTAACCCAGCCTGCGAGACGGCCCCTGGCTGCGGGGAGTGGAAGCGACCCAAAATCAACAACCCTCAGTACAAGGGCAAGTGGAAAGCCCCTCTGGTGGACAACCCCAACTATCAGGTAACTATCAAACTAGAACTAATGCAGGTGCTGTCTATTTTACTACATGGGGGTAGATCAGTCAGTTTATTGCTCTTATATTTACTCCTAGTTTTTTTTTTTTTTTTTTAAACATGGAAGATGCACTCAGCCAAAAAAAAAAAAACAGTTTACATGCTGTTACATGCAGCACCTCTAACCTGTCCGGTTGGAGAGGCTGTATGTTTGTGTCCCAGCTGACTGAATCCACTTTGTGACCACCTTGTCATCGTTTTCCTCCACATCCTTTGTCTTCTCCCAAGGGAGTCTGGAAGCCGCATAAGACCAAGAATCCAGAATACTTTGAGGACCTGCAGCCGTTCAGGATGACACCTTTCAAGGCATTGGGCTTGGAGTTGTGGTCCATGACCTCGGACATCTACTTTGACAACTTCATTATCACCTCTCACAAGGAGGTGGCTGACCGCTGGGCCTCTGACAGCTGGGGGCTGAAGAAACTGGTGGCCAGCGCTAACGAGGTCAGTGTGATGTTTTGTATGGGCAGCAGGAACACAAGACGCTCACATTATCACTGTTCATATAATTTAGCACAGAGCTTTCAGTTTCTGCGAGGCTCACATATGCTCACTCTTTGCTCTGTGGTCCTGTGTCTTTCCTCACCCCTCAATCCCACCAGCCGGGGATTGTGGCACAGCTGATGATGGCAGCAGAGGAACGACCGTGGCTCTGGGTGATCTACATACTGACAGTCGGCCTGCCCGTTGGACTGGCTGTGCTGTTCTGCTGGCCAAAGGTACTGTGTGCACCTAATGAGCCATTTATTGATTGCATGTTTCAGATCTTCTGACTCGGATCCCATCTCCAATGTGTGTCCTAGAAATCAGACGACGACTATGTGTACAAGAAGGTGGATCACACCCGGGCTGATGTAGTAGAGGAAGAGGAGGAGGAGGAGGCAGCAGATGAGGAAGACAAAGCAGCCGAGGCAACAGAAGAAGCAGCTGCAGGTTAGAGGGTCAAACAAGGGACATCACACATTCTCCTCTGTTGGTGCTGTATCAACCTGAGTATTGTTCTTTGTCATCACCTTTACCTCTCCAAAGCAACAGAAGATGATGAGGAGGAGGGGGATGAGGAGGGGGAGGAGGAGGAGGAGGAGGAGGAGGAGGAGGAGGAGGGAGTCGATGCAGGAGATGACAATCAACATGGGGAAGGTGATCATGAGGAGGAGGAGGAGGAAGAAGAAGAAG
>JAVQJF010061784.1:0-34841 GCA_036023855.1 Gadopsis marmoratus | reverse complement strand
ACACACACACACACACACAGAGAGTCCAATCTGCACTCATCTGGTCGTTTTAATTTGCAACGACAGATAGAGCCCCCCCCATTGCAGCCATTATCATCTAATCAATAGCATTTCAAGTGCAGTCTTGTGGACGACCTGCACAGTCGGCCTGCTCGCGATCAGTCTGCTCCACATTCAATTCTCCACTGCACTGCTCTACATCTTTTTTATAAACATGTGCGTAAATGTGCAGCGTGCAAGCAAGGTATGAGAGAGAGGAATAGCCTGCTTCAAGGACGTACTCAGACAGATAGAGGTGAAGTCACACAAACACACACACTTCCACACACAAGCATAAGCGCTGATGAATTGGCTCGGCCCCACCTCCCCTGACCCCTTCTACGTCTCTCGTTGTCATGGTAACCATCAGCACCTCCACCTCATCCTGCATTCATGCTTTCGCACCACATGCAGCCATCCCTTTCATCACTCCCTCGTCTTTTTTTAAATTTTACCCTCGCTTGCTTCTTTCCAGAGCTCTTCATTTTCTTTTTACCATCAACCATCCGCATGTTCAGCACTTTAAGCTCTCAATTATGAAATACTGACATGTTCAGGCAAGAGCATTAAATTCCTTTCCCCATAAAAGTACGTGTGTGTGTGTGTGAGTGAGTGAGGAATCTCACAGGTCTTTTTTCCAAACAGAGCAACAGTTAAAGCAAGTTTAAAGCTGTATATATCTGATGAACGTTTTAATTTGCAATATATTGCTTAAAATTACCTATTGAAACGTTATTTTCTTATAATATCATTCAGCCTTAATACATGTACAGTAGATTTATTGGTTTCTCTTATAATTGAAATACAATTGCATTGTACTGTATGATAAGGTACCAAACAGCCATGATTTTGATAAGTAAAGATAAGACTTGCATTTCATTGCCATCATTGCACACTTAATTACAACATACGGTGTATAGTGTACATTGCGTTACACGTTATTCACAAAGTAAGCAGTATCATCTGCTCTGCACTTCCTGTGATCTCACTTTCTCCATCTGCATGACTTGAAAGAACCATCCTTTAGATAAGAAACAAAGACTTGAGAGAAGAAAATACTCTTCGATGGATTCACATTAGCCCTCGTATCCGGTATTAGAGCGGCAGATCCGGCACTCCAAGATTCTTGCAATCAAGCAGCTCCTCTATAATCGTCCCCTGGAGCAAAGCGCAAAATACTCTCAACAGCCCGCCAGTGGTGTGGGTGTTTACCAATGTGCACGTGTCAGTGTGTTTGAGGGGATGAATGTATACATAGGCATGCATAAATGTGTGTTTGTGTGCGTGAAAACCACTTGACAACATCAGAAAGCATTTCTAGCTTTCTAAATTGATATTCCCCTACAGAGAGTAGGACACTGTCCAAGAAACGAAAGTCTGCCTCCACTACAGATACAGAGAGACGGCACGACAACAGGGTTCCTGCATTAACAACCCAGGCTGACACCGTCCTGAGAGGAATGCTTTGTAAAATCATTACCAGACACAACTATAGACGGTCTCAACTTTGAATTCACCTGTGGACTTTGTATTAGACTGTCATTGAAATAACAGACCTATTCAGATGCTCCACATAAAGGCTGTTTAGCGTGCACGCTTGTGAAATGCATGTATCGCATGTATTCTGTATACAGCATGCAGTATTTATGACATTCGGCTCTTTATTAGCTTCAATTGAATTCAATTTATTTAGCTTCATGTATTGCCTGTTTGATTGGTCTTGTTTTAGATGTGTCATGTGTGGCCTTTAATTTGTAGATACATTTTACCTGATATGTATCTATCTAGGCATGAGTTTTTGTTGGTGTTGAGAAGAATACCTTGGTTGAATCACTAAAGCAAATCCCCTCCTTGCAAAACCTCCTTTATAAGGACATGGCTAGGGACCAAAGAAATCTTTCTTTCCTCCCCACTGTGTGAAAATAAACGAGTAGGACATCAAATTCAATGAAAGACGTATCCCTTTACATCTTCCAACCAACAGCTACCAACCAACTGCTCCCACTTGCCACAAGAGTCCCGCTCTGCTGAGCCATGATGTGAAACCATTAAGCTGTGGTGAGTGACAACAGCAAGGACACCAGATGCTGACATTTAAAGATGGTTGGTACAGCTTCCTCCTGTTGTCCATTCCCTTGATCCCTTTAGTAGGAGCAGAGCAACATCTTCAAGCAACTTTAGGGACTCAGACATGTGACAGCAATGAATCTCTGTCACAAGTCTGAGTCTGGATTTTGGAGCAAATAGACACTCAGTTCTCCTGTGTTCACAGCAACGCACACCTCGTCTGCCTTTCTCTCTCATGTCTGTGCACTTTGACTCATCTATTAGTACTTTTACTGCTAAATTCTGCACGGTGGAAATGTTATTTCAGAACCAAGAGATTTATTCCAAGTAGTATGAAGAACTTCCTAAACTGCGCACTGCACACCAGGGTGTGTTTGGCTGCAGTAAATCTGATCCAAAACCACAGAGCTGAATTTGGGCCACATGCACCAGAAATGTTGGTTCTCCTAAATTGACATTAAATCTGACACATCCTTACTCTAAAAGTTAAATCACTTACAACAGCGAGACAGAACACAAGCCAAATCACATGATTTACCTAACCTCAGCCAACACCTATCGCCCAGGCCAAATGCCTGTAAATGTACTCAGTGTGAGGTTAAAACAACACAAAGCGACTACTGTTTCATGTCAGAGAGATTCATCTTGGAGTCCTTACACAACTCCAACACAAACACCTTATGCATGATCTGACTGCAAGATATGCTTCTATTAAAAATTAGACTTTCTGTCAGAGTCCTTACAAGAGCTTTGTCCAAATTGCAGGGTGGGAATACTGACACAGTGACAGGCAGGATGAAGAATCCCTTTTTCTTAATAACGAGTTACAGTATGGTTGGTCAGACAAAGGTAGACCACCCTGAAGCCGCTGAAAGTGGATTGAAGCAAAAATTTGAATTGACCAGAGTATTAAGCCTGCACGCCTTGTCAAGAATGTTTAAACCCAAGAGCTCAGAGAAATAATCAAAGTCCTTATTGATGAACAGCAAACTCAGAGGCATGTATTTATATTTATATAATGTCAGTGGACCTTTACAACTATTACGGTGAGCGATCATTCAATAGAATATCACAGCTATTTGTGCTGAAATTATTGATAAATTAGACCTTGGCCCAATAGGTATGAATTTAGAGAAATGATACACGAGACTGCAATTAGAACAGTGGTAGCTTCTATAAAGTCCAACCCACACTGAGCTGGTTGTCATTTTAAAAGGGAAAAAGACACTGAGGTTTATTCCTCAGCTCATTAAATGAATATTCTGCTTGTCGTGCATGGACGAGTTCACTGAGTCCAGGAGGCTACTGTACAGAGGAGCCTCCAGAGCGCGTCTGAAGATGGGGCTGTTTCTGCTTAAGGAAGAAAGGCAGGGGTTTGGGAGGGAGAAGAAGTTAATAATCAAGCTCAGAAAGTAAATGTATCTTGTGTCGATTGATTTTAAGTCCCAACATTTTGATCCCCTTTCTGATCACCTCGCCATTCATAGTCATCACTCTGTCATTCATTCCCGTCCCGCTGCCCTCGAGGCTCAAGATTTGTACAGTCCATCGAAACAAATCACAGCAGTTGCCCATGCAAACAGTAAAGTTATTTCCACTCCTGTAGTCCTTCCAACCCTGTCTGACATACCACAGCCAGCAACCACAAACACATATGTACACTCACATGCACAGGCCCACAATGGAAATAAGTCTCCGACTTTTCTGTGGTTTCTATCCCTAAAGCCAATTGACCAGGGTTTCATCCCGTGCTTCTTTTCATGTCTGTACATGCATTTATTTAAATATATCTAGATATAATGTTGTTTAATAACTAATGTGCAGAATATATACAGTATATTTATATATATATATATATATATATGTGTGTGTGTGTGCATGTGTGTGTACAGTGAAATGCCCCACTTCAGCCCATGTACAGCTCAGTGAAACCAGACAGCAATCAAAAAAGGGGGAGAAAAGGGGAGTAGTGGAGGTTACAGTGGGCAGGTGGTAAGTAGTAAGAGATTCTCTTAAAAGATTTCACTCTGGGGGAGTGGAAACTTTCTTTCACTCTTTCTGGTGTTGCCCTAACCTTTAATAGACATCTCATGGTGAGAACTATCCTTTTAAAAGCTGAAGTCCAAAGAAAAGACAGTATGAGGTGCACGCATGACAGAAATGCATCTGGGAGATGTAAAGAAAGCGAGAGACGTGATGTAGACCATATTGAATATAAAATGCTCTTTGTTAGCCGGTGCCATTTCTGTGATCTCATATAGACCAGGCCAGATCAGCGGTATTGTTTAATACTGTGTCTTTTGGCACCGTAAACGCAGCACTAGATCTGGAATACTAATGTTTCCCTCTCTCCTTCTCTCAGCGTCTCACCACGTTTGAGCTCCTGAGGTGAGAAGGAAGAAGAAGAGGACACGTGAGATGATTAAATGGATGAGTAATTTGAGAAAACAAATATCTGTAGCTACGCAGTCTTTGACCCCTGAGAGGAAAATAAATAGTGTGGAGAGAGCTGGGACAGACACAACACCAGAGGAGCAGAGTCAGCCAGATAACAGCTGAGAGGCTGCTGCTACAACACACACACACACACACACACACACACACACACACAGAAAGTCATGTCCTAGAGTAGTAGAGTAAAAAAAGACACAAAAATGAATTAAAATCTAATCATATCTTTTACCCCACCATGACACAAACTCAGCGCTGAGAGAGAAATGTCTTAGTCACACTGTCAACTCTGACTTCAAAACTCTCTCTGTAAAGCCGAAATGACAGAATCTGATACACTGGGAAACAAGTTCTTTCACCGCCCTTCACCCCTAACTTATTGACCACCTGCTGTCCCAAAGTGCTGAACCCCTCCCAAAGCAAATACAATCTAGAGAAACACAGGAAGCATACTAATTTACACAACTTATCTCAGTGTGTCATGAAATTAGATTAGTGCGACCAAATGAACTGTGGAGGATCACCTGCCGCTCGCGTGTGGAGTGTGCGTGCACTTGTGCACAGAAAAATGTGTGACTCTGTGTGTGTGTGTGTGTGTGCGTGTGTGTGTGTGTGTGTGTGTGTGTGCAAGTTTGCTCCTTTCACTCTTACACTTCAGTGTAGAAGTGAGAAGGAGGGTTCAAGCAATAAGAGATGAGAGAGTGACAAAATGGAGGCCCAGACAGAGATCGAGAGGACGTCTGGATGGCAGATAAGTTTGAAAAGAAACACAATGTAAAAGCAGCCCAGAAGAGCTGGAACAGAGAGATAGGCTGAAGAGAAGAGACAAAGTGTGTGTGTGTGTGTGTGTGTGTGTGTGTGTGCATGGCTAGAGTTGCCTGTGTTGTGTATAGAGGATCCTGTGCCTGCAGCTGTTTGATATCTGCATGTTCCACAGTCTAACAGAGCTATATCAACTGTGTTCTTGCTAAAGCTGAATGAGTCCACCCTGTCAATGTCAGACTGTGGAAAGCAACTCGCTGCACTGAAGACGCAGCTTTGCAGTTCACCGATTTATTTTCTATTCACTTTTATTCATTATTGTGAAGTTTAATCTGCTGATATTTAGAAACTCAGAAAAGCCAATACTAATGCTGAAACAATAAGTCGATAAATTGATGAATTGAAAGTTAATTTGGATAATCAATTAATCGTGTAAGTCATTCATCACCCAAGAATGGTTCCAGCTTGCCTCTTAAATGTGAGGATTTGTTGCTTTCTCGCAATAATGCATTTAGTTATGTAACATTGGCACGCTTATCTTAAAAAAAGGGTCCACTGATGCAGAGGTTGACTTTGAATTCAGGTTTTATTTATTTCATTTATTTTATTTTTAGGGACTATAAACAAATGGTTGTCACTACGCCAGGACAGAGAATAAAATGATGCATATTTTGGTGTTGCAACATGGGCACAAGCAGCTTGGTAGCATACTGAATAGTCTCACTCTGATGGGAAATTGATTATTTTAAAATAACAAAGGAAATGATAAAGTTGAGGCCAGTGCAGGAGTCAAAAGGGTTCAAGCCCATGAGACACAGGGTAAAAAAAATTAAAGAAAAAAAATGAATGGAAAGCAAGATACTCACTAACAGATGAGATGAAGAAATGGAATAAAAACCAGACAGACTGGAGAGAGACAAAAAGAATGAGAGTGAGAAAAGAAAACTGCCATATGGAACAGAGTATTGGGCTTAATGAGGCGTGAGGCCATCTCCACAGAGGCATTGGCCAGTCAGATCACACATGAATGAACACTCTGATAGGTTTAAAACACAGCATATGCCAACAGCAAGTGATATGGAACCAAACTACTGCTTCTGAGGGAAAAGGAAAGACAAAAGAAAGACCCCGGGCCAAAATCGCACATGCAGCAAAGAGCTGAAAAATGCACTTCCAAAAACAAATCTGTCTGATAAGAGTTTAAGTTTGTGAAGCTGATTGCTACTGGTCAGCAGAGAATCTGGGCTCTGAACGCGTGCCTCCTACAAAATAAATTTAATTTAAAACAATGGTAAAGGATTGCACTAATATGATATATAGACTATATAGTTTCAGTCTTGGTAGATTAGGCAACACCTGTCCAATAGACATTTGTATCAACCACTGGGGGCAGCAAACACGCCTTGAGGGGCTACTTGAACAGAAATGCAACAGAAGAAGAGCAGCCAAACAAAAGACATACTCCACTAAAAAATTTGAACTATCGATCTCCTCATTAATCCGACTACAGACCATAGCATCCATCTTTTCACTTCTAAATGTGATTCAAAGAGAAGACAGCAAACATCAGGTCTAGTGTCTGTCAGCTACACAGTGTCATCACAACTGAAGAAACCTCCAGCATAATGTGTGAAGCTCTGCTGGACAGCTTTTTCCTGGTTGATGCTGAAATGCTCAGAGAAGTGGTAACAACACTGAAGTCTTCAATTCAGTGTCTGAGGAGGTCCTTACAATTTTCAAAAAGTCGTTGCAACGAAGCATTCAAGACTTTTGAAGAGTCCTCTTTTAAAAAGAAAGTAGCCTTGATCCCTCGATAGCAAACAACTACAGACCAATCTCCAATCTTCCCCTTTTAAGTAAAATTTCAGAAAAACTGGTCTACACTCAATTAAACAATTTTATTAACTCTAACAATAAGTTCAAGAGGGTTCATCGATGCAATAGATAACTTCTCCAAAACCCCAAAGCAACAAGCAAGAAACCCTGGTGTGGTCTTTGACTCAGAGCTGAACGTTAAGGCTCATATGGGGTTTGTGACCAAATCTGCTATTTATCACCTTAAAAACATTGCCCTCTGTCAGTGATGTTTGAGTCATCGTCTGTGAAGCACTTTGAACTGCACTTACCCGTATAAAAGGTGCTACACAAATAAAGTTTGATTTGATTTGATTTATATGAAAAATCGTGAATATGTAGTAGCAGTTTAATCCATCCAAAGGTTATTATAATATAAGTCAGTAGGATTTATTCTCTAGGGACAACGAATGTCTGTAGAAAATTTCATAGCAATCCATCGAGTACTTGTTAAGATATTTTAGCCTGGACCAAAGTCGTGGGCCGACAGACTGACGTTGCCATCTCTACAGCCATGCCACACTAGCATGGCTAAAAATGGGGGTTCATATAATGAAAATATTTCTAGAAACCCTCTCATGAGTTTCAGACCTCTTCTTTTAAGAAAGACATTACCACCATAAAGTTAACAAATAAACGCCACCTCATTATGTAGAAAGTTTGGGGCATGTGCGTAAAACCAAGACGGATCTCGTTCGTGGCGTCGGAGCCTCCAGTAGCAAACAGGTGATGAATTCACAGTAAGTGTTGATGGATGCTATGAGAATAGTTCGCATTGCAGACACACCATCCTGATCCCTCGTCACACACATCCTGTCAACATCGCAGGCAGCTGAGAGATGTGTGAGTCGGTGAGAGAGCGCGGGAGAAAGAGACAGAAATACAGAACCAGAGGGACGGAGAGAGAGTAAGCGTGTAAGAACAAGGGCCAGCTGTTAACAGCATGAAACAATTCACCAAGTTTTCAGTCTCGCTGGTGCCTGTTTGTGAGTGAACCCAACCATTTGTCACCTCTGATCACCTGTTTGCAAGTGAGGCATGTGGTGACAGTGATCGCTCCAGCCTGCAGCCTTTCTTCAGTCAGCTATTGATCTAGCAAATTAAACACACTGGCGGATAAATTAAAACACACAAGATAAAGTTTCAACAGAGCGGGGCCGTATGAAAGCACAACTGCCACTGTACAAGATCAAGTAGGAGGGAAGACATTAAGCGGACAATAAATTTCATCTTCCCCCCACATTTTCAAGCTTAATAAAAACTAGAGTGTGTGTGTTGTGAGTCTGGGCTGGAGGAGAGTGTGAAAGCTCCACGTGGAAGCTGTGGTTTGGTCTGGCTCTAGTTTTCACAGGTGCCGGATTCAGCGCGATACCGGCAGCAGACTGGTCCGATGTTACAGAAAGCTTTGTTCCTGTTTTCAGTGGGTCACCTTAAGTCTCTGGCTCTATTGGTTTATCAAATGTGATCAGTCTCAGTGTGCATACATACGCGTTTTGTTCAGTCTTTCCTTATAGAGCCATATAAACTTTAGCCACAGGGTCCCAGACGTTGGACTTCACAGCAAAAGGGCTGATTGCTCTGACGTGTTGTGTTTATTTAAGTGGTTTTGTGGGAAGATCAAGAGGACTAACTCCACCTGTCAAAAGAAACTCATGTCTCATGTTTTTGCTCTATTTCAGTCACTTTCAAACCACACACATATTCATGTTGACTTTCTCTTCTTTTTTTTACCTGAGCAAGGCCTACTCAGTAGATGAGATAGTCTGTCTGCCAAAAGATGTGGTCCAGAGCAAAATATTGCCACATTTGTCTGGTAAGACTAAAATTAAATCGCCACCATCAGGTCAAAACGTCCCTTTGATCAGTGGTTTGGTGCCTGACAAAACATCTCAAAAACGAATACCCAGATTACCATAAGATTTGCTGTGAAGTCATGGTCTGCAAATGGACAGCTCTAATTTAATGGAAAGATTGTAAATACATTTATGCAAATCTATGCTCCCCAGAGGATGAACCATTTCAATTTTGGCTACTCCTAAACCACTCTTTTGAGGTCTCAGTTACATCATAACTGATCATCATATCAGAATTTCATGCCCAGTGCTGGCAAGGATGTATGAATAGCAAAATCATCAGTATGTCTCTCATTCTGTACCGTAAAGACGTTTGCAGCCTCTATAGGCCCCGAGCATTGCTTCCAGGTTCCAATGTGTTTCAATTTTATGTCTCTCCCTTCCATTTCTTTTTGATTCTCAAAATCATTCATTTTTAAAGCACAGTGTCAACCTGTATTCTGCCAACAGACAGTGCAGTAGGATCATACTGTTGTTCTGCAATGCCAGCAAGCCATTCTCCATGCCTCTTTACATCTCCCAGCTGAGCACATCTGCGTGTCTGTCAACATGATTGAGGTTTGTTTAACAGGCTTGACCAGGAAACCACATGCTGGACATCACAGGGGAGATGCATCACCTGCTGAAAGTGAGTTCTCAGCTACAATAGTACACATACACAGATGACATACATGCGCACACATGCAAACTTTTGCTCTCTGCTTTGCTGCCTTGTTCTCAACTATTTCATTTTGCCTTTTGATCTGGTCCTTGTGTTTTAGTTGTGTTCCATTTGAATATTCTTTATTCTTTAGTCAATGTTTCTCCTAGCTTGCACCTGATCTGTTGATGTCTGTTGGCAATGCATTTGAGCCTTGGCAAGAGTGCGCATGTCACTGCTTGTGAGATCAGCAGTAGCTTCCCAGCGGTCAGGTCATGCTGGAAGTGAGCATGTCATTGGATTTGACAGACACTCTGCAAGGTACAACCCACACAGGAAGGAAAATATGCTTATTACTCTGAAAATCACAGATTATACCCATGAAAAAAGCAAGAAACCTGAAGTACTGATATCAACTCAGTGGCATTAGCACTCATTCCAACAGGCCCCACAAAGATCAGATGATTCCAGCAACTTTTGCATGCAAAATAAGAGTTTTTAAAGACTAAAAATATATGTTTGTCACTTTTCATCACCAGCAAAGGTTCACACTGTTCTCATGATCTCTACCTTCTCAGGATATGAACCTGAATCAGAAGGATGTGCACACGCACACATACACACAGTGAGGCACCATAACCTCTCCTGCCTGGGAAATACTTTAGGGAAGCTGGGGAAGAGGAAAGCAGGGAAACCGAGAAATAAATAACTCCTTTGTGTCACGGCTACATAAACAGTGCAGCACATTACAGATTACTATAGTAGTCAAACTGATAAGAAACTTCCTACACACTATAACTGCATGTGTATGTGGGTGTATGTGTGAGTGGAGAGTAAGAGAAAGCAAAGGAGGCATCTTAAGAAAGATATAAAGAAAGAAAAACAAAGCAAATGATGAGGAAAAAACAGAGAATGAAAGAGAAAGAAAAGAGAGACAGGGGAAGGAAAACAACCTGGAATTTAGGGAAGATTATTTTGGGCAGAAAAGAGAGAGAAACTACTTCTTACCTTATGTGCGTATGTGTCCCATTCTTTCAATCATTCTTCTGATAACATATTTCCTTGTTTAGATATTAAACATTTGCAGATTGTACCCCATTTTTGCACAGTCGAAAAATTCAAACTGAGCCAGCCAGGCTAGTATAATAATTCTTAAAGCCAAATAGTGATTGTTATCTATTGTAAATATTGGTACAATCCTGAGAACATTCTGCCTTCGTCTTGCCTCTGTTGGGAACGTGACAAAACCTCACAACCTGATCGTCATGCCAAATAACATCAAACAAAAATGTAAACTGACCAGCTGACCCAATTTTTCGTTTTGTCACTATCTTGACAGAGTAAAATACCAAATGCTCCACAATCTCAACAGTTGGTTGGCAGGCAAATGGAGAAAATACAGAACAAATCTGTAAGGGTATCCATTAGGCTATGATGTCAGGTCTAACATCATTTGTGTGTGTGTGTGTCCTCTGAGTGGCCATGTATTCCATTTGCCCAGAAAAAAATCTTACTACCATTATCCTGCAAATAGCAGCCCCTGTGGGGAGACTCTTGCCGGAGAATCTTGGCTCCGTCCGTACGAGCCTTGAGAAACGTGCGGGAATGAGCAAATCAAGCCTTATTCACTCATTCTGGCATTCTGGAAAACCACCCGTGATGTCTGGCATGGGATTACGCCTGCACCTAGTGCCAGAATAACTGCCGGCTAGGATTAGAGAAACGACTAACAGTTGATTACAACAGTTGCAACCACTGGAATCGAAGTCCAGGGGGTTCATTTAGTTGGTTGAAGGATATAATAATTCAACAAAGGAGCCTAATTAGGAGCAAATTACAGGGTTCAATAATTCAGCAATGGACAGGCTGTTAATGTCACCTCAGAAATAAACCATGTTATGGCTGTATTGATCCACTTCCACTTTTTTTCTCAACACTTCCACATGTCAAACCACCTCTCTTACTCCTTTTTATTTAATTTGCCTCTCATATCACTCCTTTCATTACACTTCCTTACTTTCCTCGTCTCCTGTCTTCCCTAAGGAGCAGACCCATATGCCAGTTTCCATAGAATACCAACTGGCCATTCTTTCCAAAGTTAAATGAACCTGCAAGAATGTGAAATTCAACTATTTACCTAATTCCAGTTCAGTTGGTATGATTAGTCCTCCAAAGCCTTTTATTAGAACCACTGCAGTTTTAAGGTCTTGCAACAGGCTTTCTAAAAAATGCTGAGAAACAGAAATGCTTCTTTTTCTTCTCATCCCCTTAACAGCAGAGGGGTAAAACCAACCTGTAAAAACAGTTGGTCTAAATGGTGCATGATGCCAAGTTAAGACCCTGCTGGAAGTCTTTAGAAGCCATTTTTCATTTCTCAGGAGACGTCCTTCTTATACCTAAGAGCCGCAGGAATCAAGATTAAAGCAAGACAGCCGAGTTGCCGAGAGATAGTGTGCCGATACCAAGGGCTCACCCTACGCTGATGGCTTGGTTACCATGGCAACTCCACGAGGTGAGAGAAAGGACACAACAGCACAGAGTAAATCTCCTCACAGTAGCTTCAGGAATGCAGATGAAGTCTCTCTCCCCTGTCTTTCTCTCTGTGTTTTGTTTTTCTCCTACCTGTAAAAATCTTTTTCCCTGTAAATGAACACATTGAATGTCTTTGCCTCTCCTCTGATAGTCCCGTTATTATGAATCACATCACAATGCATCAGTGATTCCAAGCTCTCAGTCCTTTTCTGAAATAGGACTTTGAGACGGCTTTTCATTTCAGATATGACTTTGATTTCCAGACTCATTTATATTGATGTATAAATCATGCTTTTGCCAGGGGAATAATCAAGGAGGGCTTAAGGGGAGGGTATGAGTGAAAAGAGAGTGAAGAAAGAGATGAGAGGACAAGGGAAACTGTGAATACTTGGTTTTGGCTACATAAGTAGGACAATAGTGTTGTGGCCAACATGCTGCAAGATTGAGCACCGTGAGAATTAAAAACAGCAGTTCCCCTACAAAATAAAGAAGAGTAGAGTGAAAGAGCTGGATAAAGGAAGACTGAGAGGGAAAGAAGGCTGGAGATAAAACTTCTTCAGCATTTCTCTTACCTCTAAGAAGCAGGTCCCCGCTGGGGTGTTCTCCTTGATGGAGACATTGTAGAAGTTGCTGGAGAACACTGGTGTGTTATCGTTAACATCCTGCAGCACAATGTCCACCTTTGCTGTGGATGACAGTGGCGGGCGGCCACTATCCGTCGCAACAACGGTCACACTAGGTGCCGGCTCTGATTCAAAATCCAGAGCCGTTGCTGTGGTAATGATCCCTGTAATCGGGTCAATGGCAAACCAATCAGAGTGAGAGTTTTTTCCTTTGAGAAGGCTATATCGGACATCCCCATTTGGGCCCTGGTCCTTGTCCCTGGCAGTAACCTGGAGAACAAAGGAGCCAGGATAGACAACTTCGGGAATAGTCTGTCTGTAGGCCTGCTGGTCGAACAGAGGGGGGTTGTCATTGACATCAGTCACCTGAATGGTGAATGATGACTCCGCCCTGAGGGGAGGTGTGCCAGAGTCTGTGGCCATAACCCTGAGGTCATACGAATCCCGTTCCTCTCTGTCCAAGACCTGGTCAACGTATATCAGGTAGATGATGCTGTCCTTGGTTGTAAGAGCAAACTTCCCATCACCTCCCTCAAGGGACACATTCACATTGGCGTACTCTCCATAGTCTGGGTCAGTGACAGATATCCGAGCTACGTACTGGCCTGGTTGGGCCCCTTCGGAGATCCTTGGAGAGCCATCCTCGCTGAGGAAGATGATGGTCATGGTGGGCTGGTTGTCATTGTAGTCACGTACATGAATGGTCACAAACGCATTGGTCACCTGGGAAAATGGTACATGATTCATGTTACTCATAGTAATTTGTGTCACATTATAGTAGAGGACTACTAGGGCTCATTATTTCCTGTTTTATTTAAAAAAAAAAGGGATTTTATCAGTGTTTAGTGATCTGTGTTTCTTGAAGTAGGAAATACATTTGTGGAGTTAAAATACATAAAATACAAGGTACAATCTATTTAAACTAATCTGCTAATTTAAACTAAATGCATACTTTTCTGTCAAAATCAGTAAGGCTGATAATAATGAGCCCTCAGAATACATACTTTATTAAACAATTTATTATCAGTTCTCTGGTTTTCCTATTTATAGGTATCTGTCATCATTTAAAGCATGACACTGTATGCTTAATGCACTAAACAACAATAATGCAATTACCTCAGGGTGGCTGGCATTGTCCCTGGCCTGGACCACCAGTTCATGGACCCTCTTCAGTTCATAATCAAGGGGCCTGTTCAGAGTGATGATTCCGGACTTTGTATCCATGACGAAGTAGCGGTCAGGGTCACTCTGACGCCGGTTAATTTCATAAAGGACCAGACCATTATCGCCCTCATCCTCATCTGTCGCAAACACCTTCAAAGATGAGAAAGTCAAATACTGACATTAAAATGACCCTTAAACATTTGGATTTACAGAATCAAGAACTATTATTGAAGTAATGAGTCACTATCTGAACATTAGCAAGTCTTGAGCTAACCTGTAGGATGCTACTGCCTTGTGGGAGACTTTCAGAGATAATAGCGTGGTATCTGCTCTGATTGAAGCCCGGCGCATGATCGTTGATGTCAGTCACAGTCACTTCCAGGGTCATGGAGCCCATCCTTCTGGGTGAGCCCCCATCGAAGGCTTCTAGGACCAGGGTGTACGACGAGCGTTTCTCCCTGTCCAGGAGTCCATTGACCACCAGGTCTAGATACAGCACCTTGTTAGCAGCTCTCTTGGTCTCCAGTCTGAATGCCTGGCCTACATTGCCCTCTCGCATAGCGTAGCCTTGGGTCGTCAGCTGGTCCTTGTCCGCATCTGTCGCAGGCTCCAGGGAAAACCTTGTCCCCACTGCAGTGTGCTCAGGGATCTTAAGAACAGCTTTCTTTTTGGGGAACACAGGTGCATGGTCATTGATGTCGTTGACAGTGATTGATACTTCAATAGTGATGCCCGTCATTGTCACAGCGATAAAGCTATAGTGGTCCCTCTGCTCACGGTCCAGACGGTGTGCGGTGGCAATGATGCCCGTGGTTTCGTCGATGTTGAGATCGCTGCCAACGCCTGTGCCCTCATGGTCAGAGATGAAATACAGACTTGCAGTTTCACCAGGCGGTAACCCAGCGCTGATGTCACCAACAATGGTCCCTTCCGGCTGCTCTTCATCCAGCTGGAGTTCCAGTGCTCCAAGGACAGTTGTAGACTGAACAAGAACAAGGACAATGCAGAAATACAAGAGTGACTTTTGTCGCCAGAGACTTGAACACAGAGAGGGTCCGCTGACCCAGGCCCTCCGTCTTGACCCTTTACTTGTTATCGGCATGGCTGGGATTTGCTACACCTGACAGAAAGAAAAAGAGAAAAAGAGAAATATCAGCCAGAGAGAAGATGCATTTCTAAAAGTACAGATATATTTTATTTTGTGTGAATTGAGCAATTGAACAGCTTTTTTCATTTCTATTTAAAAACATCTTGAAACGCCACTTGTTCCCTTAGCACAAAATGAAAACAAATTGTTCCTTTTTTCAAAGTGGAGTATGCACCTTAAATCCTTGCATGACAACGTGATAACACTTTTACAATCCAGAACCTGTATTAAGAACACTGCCTGATGAATTTCATATTTTTCCCCCCATAAAATGGATATATATAACATTTTGGAAAGAACTCTTCAGCTGGATCAGGAAGATTTTAAAGAGCATGAAAATAGAAATTTAAGTCTGTCCAGGATCCACACTGGCTTGAACCACACTGAGGACAGAATCATAAACTGTATTTATCTGAAGGACATCAAATTTTAGTCACTGGGGTGAGAACATTTTAAAGTGTCCAGAGCGGTCACACACTGAAATCCCAAAGGAAAACACATTAAAGATACTGGCCACGTTTGATTCTTATTTCATGATAGCAAATGCTTACACACACACACACTCACAAATAAATGGAATGCATGGGAAAGTAGGTCTATAGCTGCTTCAGCAGGGCCTTTATGGGGAAAGCAGTCATTTAAGACCGTAAGCTTAGCCTCTATGTTCCCCAAACTCTAAATCATGCACAAATCCTTAAAGATAATATCCTCCTCATGCTAATGCTAAATCAGTCTTATCAGTCATAGACTGGATCATGAACAGATATACATACTGTCTACAAAGCCATGCATCAGTCCAGGGTCAAACTTTTTTTTTCCCAAAATTGTTTGTGCTCGCTTTAACCTGCCTGGTGTGCCAGATGCATGGAAATGCCTCGTCCGATTGACTGCAAGAAAGGCGAGGCACAAGAGTTCCAAAGACCATCTAAAACTCACCTGACACTGTCCGAGTTGCAGCAAACTCATCATCTGATGCTTCCAGCACATTAAAACAAACAGCACTAATTATTTGCAAATGGTACTTGACCCAGGTTTGGCACATGTATTTTCGCACGCTACCATATAAATCTGGAAATACACTCATAACTGTTCTGGCATATTTAACCTGCATGGCCACTCTAAACTCTCATGAGATAGATGCACATTTTACCCCTTGATAAGGTCTACACATATTTAGATTATGTGACCAATTGTGTTGTCATGTTCCTCTCATATTCATAAGGGAAGATTTATTGAGCGCATATGTCTTCAAAACATCCTGCAATGAGGAGGACCATCCAGCCCTGGCATAGCTCATCCCTGACACTCAGAAACTAGATGCTGCTTTAACAATCTTCTACACTGAACATTAGCGCTTACGCTGTATGAAATGTGAATGAATCTGACCTCTAATGTTTGGTACAAATGTTTCAAACTGTAAATGTGTGATGCAGGCAAAGGCCAGTCAGTAGTTGTCAGTGGAGGGTGTTGGCCTTTGCTGGCCAGCCATATCCACCCAGACAATCACTCCCCCTGTGCATGTATAATCTGGACAGTTAACTTCAGGAATGTCTTCCACCTCTAGAGAGAAAGCCAGCCTGCTGCCGGCAGCAGTATTTGCACATACGTTGAATTCAAGCATTCACACTCACACATGAAAAAAAAGCATGTGAGCAAAGTCTGACCTTCTTGCAGTCCGATGGAAAGGCTGACTGCTATTTTATATACAGTAGGAGGATGAAAAACAGCCGAATATAATTAAGATTTACTCATTTTCCTGTTTGTTTTCAGTTTCTTCTCAAGGCTCCCAAAAAATACTTTTAGGGTAGAGCTATTTCTGCTTGAGTAACACAAATCATTATTCAGATCACATGCATTTGAGCGAATATTAATTCACTTCTTATTAATTCTACTTACTACTTACAAATTACTTATTCTAATTTACAAGGCTCCTGAAAGACTATTCAGAGTTTACATGACATATAAAGCAAATAAGAAACATTATTTTATAACTAATAATTCCTTCTGCAACCATCCACCCCCTAGCCTTTCTACTGACCCTGACCCCCTGTGGTAGTTTATGAGGCCTCGGAATAGGAGAGATTAATAATGTTTATAGTTCCAATGGGACAGGGAGATGGACACTAATACTGGTCCCTCTGGTACGGTCGCTGACCTCTACATGTGGTCCAGACGGCTGCTCTGGACAATTGCTACAGTCCTACGCAAAGAGGGAAGCAGAGCTGAGACTGAGTACAGTCTGGCATACACACCCTTGATTTGTTACATTTGATCGTGTGTCAAGAGCAGGAGGAAAAGAGAAAAAAGAAAGAGAGAACTTGAAAGAAGAGGTCTGAGAGACAATTAGGGGTGTGAGGATGAAAAGAAACCCTTCTGCTGCTCGGAGGGAATCTCAGCGTCAGAGCTTTTGGGGGCCTGTGATGAAATGAACCCACAGCACAGTACCATAATGCAGCCATTGAGAACACCAGAGAGAACCAAAAAAAACAACAAAGCAGAGAGATGGAAAGAGTGGATTTAGGACACAATAGAAAAAGTTACACACTGTGGAGTGATTACAGTTTGGCAGCTTTGGCTTGACGGCCTTGTTGTCTTTAGGGACCACTGAGATGTGTGGACGAAACTTGCAAAGACAGAAAGAGTGTATTCCAAAGTGTGCGAGTGCGTACGTGTGTCTTTTTTATGTCCTCTCCCCCTCATTGCTTCAGATGAGTGTCAGTGAAAGGCTATATTAATGAACAGAACGCACGGCTGCAATCTGTCACTGTCAATGGGCAGTCGGTCCATGACATCATCTCCCTTTTGACGTGCGCTGTAATACACTTGTGTTTACCCTGGAAAACACAAGCTGATGAGGAATGGAGGGAGCAAGGGCTAAAATATAGCTCATGCTGAAAGGATATTGGCTTCAACAGATGGTCAGTGGAGTAAAATACAACCACCTGATTCACTCCCTCTAGTGGCACTCTTCATAACATTCTGCCAATTATGGTCAATGATTTCTAGGTCTCTAGGAGTTTATATGAATTACAGTATCGCTAATTTCACCTAAAATGCAAAAGATTTACTTAGAAAAAAGTAAAATGCAACAAACAACCAGTTTGCACCTGTCTGTCTGGTTGCGTGAGGTCTTATATGTCTGTGTCTTTGTATTCCTGCACAACACATGTAAGCAAGCAGTGACATCATCTCTGTGCGACCACATTGACAGGCAGGGCAGACCCGGAGGGCTCCATGCAGTCTCAGCCACATTATTATCTGGCATTGGACCCCCATAATCTGTTTCTGCTGTACGCAAGCCTCAAAGCCTCAAATACATGGGCCTGCACTCTTAAGTGCTGTTACCATATAATCGAAAACCATAGTGTTTTCTATAGGATAGGACCATTTAAAGCAGTACAATGTGTGTATGAGGATGTGTGTGAGTGTGTTACCGCTGTCGCATCTCAGTTGTGAGGAATAGCTTTTCCTCATGCAGTGCCAATTCTAAACGGGCCTCTCTATCTTCCTGTCCCTCCCATGTCCGTCCCTCCTCCTTCCCTCCGTCCGTCCCCTTTAATGGATTTAGCAGATCTAGTTGGGCACGCCATAGCTACCCATGGCCAAGCTAAACAGGACCCAAAGTCACGAAGATCCAAATAAAAAATGGCCACTCCTCTATCTCAGCCATGTTTCTTGTGTTTTGATGGAGCAGCACAGGGCTGCATTCAGCTAGTTCCTCAGTGGTTGAGAGGGTTTGGCATTGCCTGTGGATAGTTGGCAGCCACTCATGCAGACCTGCAACTGCTTCTGTGTCGCCCAGAACAAACATTGGCCAGATCCTGTGATTGACAGTAAAGTCAGACAGGGGAAAGAATAAAGGCAAAGGCTGTCAAAATGAAATGGAATTAAATACACAAGCTAACATCAGAAATATGCCTGCCATAAAGACAGATACTGGGTACAACATTGCCTTTGCATAATTCAAAACCCCAACCAGATTTATGCAGGGATTTTCACTTCTTGCAAAAGCTTTCTTGCATTCTGTGTCCTGCATGTGCTCTATGCAGTGTGTTAACATACTAGATTGTTATAGTTTTGATGCTATTAAAAAGTGTAAAAAAGCTTTTTTATGACCGTTTTCAGCAAGTGTACAATTACAGGGTTGCTAGAGCAACGTCAAAGCTTTAAATGGCTGAGAATGAAAGGTTTGGCCAGGTTGTGGTGAAACAGGCTGTAGCAGTCTGCAGTGGTAAAAAGCTTTGTGAGCAGAGGGAGGAGGGGAGAGAGGGCTGAGAGTCTGGCGATGGTTGGGGGGGTCTGGGGGGGTGTAGATGATGGAGGAATGCTTTGCCTCTCAGTTTTCATGTCATTTGGGTTGTGTGTGTGTTTAGGGGGACGACAACTACGACCCCTGTTTCCCCTTGAATTGCCTTCCCCCGGATCTCTCGATATAGACGTCCCGTTTCCAACCCCAGCTGTCACCAACACTGTGTGTTTTGTGTGTGTGTATTTTTAAGTCCCCTTCCTTGCACATATGCCTATGTTTCCTCACTTCCACGTTCACTTTTTCCTCCATTTAAAAGCCAACACTAAAGATGGATATCAGTTTCAAATTATTTCCATAACTGACTCAATTAAAGATGAATCCACCCTGATCCAATGATTTGTATAGTAGCACCAGCCCCTCAGACAGCCAGACAACCACTGTCTGGACATTTAGACACACTGAAATATACATGCATGTGCTGCACGAAAGCACAATCAATATTAATACTACTATGCCCTGAGAGAGTTCACGACTGTGTCATACAATTGGGTTACCTCACCCAGGGGAAGCAGCCGTAAAAGCTCTCACAACCTGTGAAACCCAACCGATCTGGTTTGTGGAGACTGGTAGAGTTTTTTAAATAAGTAAGTTTGAATTAATGATGATGAAGTGGGGACCAGTTCCTTTTCCTACTCTGAGTTGTAGCTCAGTGGGTTGATCTGATGCACACTAACTGTAAAAGGGAGTGAAGTTTAAATCCCATCCAGTTGATCAATCATCATGTCTTGAAATATGTAGTTTTTCAAATCTGATCATTACTTGCATCTTTTGATTTCTTTCTAGTTGTTCTTATCTAATTCAGAACAACATCAGCGATTACAAACAAGCTGTAACATTTTTCCCAGTTTACCTCAGCTCTGTGAAAGCCTTTGTTTTTAATTTTGGCCATGAAATGTTACTCTTGAGTTTCATTTTATGGCTTATTTCCTACATAAATGTCCATGTCAGTGACATCAGTGAGGCAGCAGAGGGTGGGGGTGGGGGTGGGGGTGGGGGAGGGACCACGTCATCGCAGAGACCAGTCAGTTCACAGTGTGAGAGCGAGCCACTGTGCCAGGAGCCTACTGAGACTTAGAGTCCACACTTTGTTTCCATATTGCAGTTTTTGAGAGAGCAGAATGGAAAAGAATGGAACTAGAAGACACAAGCCTTATTCTCTGATCAAGGAAGTGAAGGAGTGAATGAAATTTTTTTTCTTCCAATCCAAAGGTATTTGGAGAGTCAGAGATGTTTTCATGGTTTGGCTCCAAACTCTCATTTGGATGTGAAACGATGCGATGAAAATGAGGTTAAAGGGCCGACTTGTTGTTTAAGTTTTGTTTTATTCTCAGTCATAAAAGACCTGCCCTGGTTGTACATTATGTGTCAGCATTTTGGGGACAGAGCTATTTAAGATATTATTCAATAAAATCATTTTTGGAACATTGCATCCCATTCATAGCATGCAAGAAAACCTTCGTTCTTAACTAGCATATTCTGTAGTGTGGCACTATGACACATCATGGCTGGTTGAAGTTATTAAATCAGACTCAATTCACTCTGCTGCTGCAACAGAACTTTAAAATAGGCATGCTATACTTAAATTTTTGCAGCTCTCCACTAACATTCTTACTCAACTCCATGGGGACATTAGCTGGGGAACAACAACTGCTGAAGACTCCGAAACTCTGCAGCTGCAGCAGCATAACAATTCAAAGCTGGTGTGATGACTCAGATTTGTTTATTTACCCACACTGAGGCTGTCAAGCTCACACACACTTACAATCTGCACCATTTCCCCTGTGCCACAACGTCCTAGATTTCACCGCCCGACAGGCCAGAAGGAGAAAGAGAACAATACAGTCAGAGATGGAAGGAGCAGAGGAAGAAGTGGAACTGGTGACGCAGAAGCAAAGTTTGATTCTGAATGAGGTTTCCTTTAAAAAAAAACATTGCCACGGTGACAGAGACAGAAACATGAGGAAGTTCAACTTAGTCTGAGTGAGTGCTGAAACACACACATGCATGCAGACTCACACACACACACACATAAATAATGTTCCCTCTGGACTGTCAGTGAAGCCACGGAGCAAGTGAAAACACAGAGGTGATTCACTAACCTTCAAGGCCACGCTGCCAAGTGAATGTGCAGTGAGTTTTGTTTCTCTTGTGTGTGTGTGTGCGTGTGAGTGTGTGTGTGTGTGTGTGTGTGTGTGTGTGTGAACATTTGTTTTTAAGAGAAAGACAGAGAAAGTGGGGAGGAATTCAAGGAATTTGTGGACAACAAAGAGTAAGATAATAAAACAAAACAAAGAGTACAAAGTCAGCAGACTCAAAAGAAAAAGGCATGGTGAGATGTCCCTGAAGGTGAAGCGGCAGCTGCCATCTACCATCACTCATCACCCCTCCCCGTCAGAGCATGTTTAATATCTCACCAGAGCAAGTTGTCAAGCCGGACCAAGTCCATGACTCTCAGTCAAACATCATTACCTCACTGGTGAAACTGAGATACATACCATTATAGTCAAGCTAACTGTTTTTCTATTCATGATTTGCATTTGGAGTTCTATCTGGGAGGAGAACACCAATTCAACCCTGTGTGGTGAAACGCAGAACATTGACTGGAAGCAATTAGGCATCAGGAAATATTCTAATAATCAGTGTTGAATGTGGAAGACATTAAAATGCACAAACAAGTACTTAATGGCTTCATTTGGCTGCACATTGTGCTAACGTGCAGTTAGTTGTGTAGGTATTTTGTTGTCAGTGAGTATTAGTGGTGTACTATCAGACAGTGTGCATGTGTTATGATGTTTTGTGATGTAATGTTGTGTTCCTTACGTGACGGCGCTTGACAATCATTACATTCGGATGTTAATGTTATGTAAATGAAATGCAAACAATCATTAACCACTCTAGACTTTATTATACTGAAATTAAAATTCCAATTGCATTGTTCACCAAATTACTTGTTTGATTTGTGTGCATGTTCGTGTAATACTGATACCCACACACACTTGTAAGGGCGGTGTACTGACTTACATCAATTCCCTGTAGGCTTATCTTAACCTTAAGTGCCGAACCCCAACCTTTAACCTAACCTCAACCCAGTCATAATTCTAAACCTAAAACTCTAAAATGAACATTTAACTTTGTGGAGACTGTTTATCTTTTGTTTTCCTATTTGGGAGGTGAGTCCCCACATGTAAGAATCACAGCATTCATTAATGAACGAACAGAGGAAAGGTTCAAAGACAAAACACACAGCTGATAGCCAAAACAAGGCCAGGAGAAGGGAAGCCAAAGGTCCATCTTGTAAGTTAAACACACACACACACACAGGGAAGCCCACACTTAAATATCTTTCTGCATTCCACCCAATGAAATAATCAGCGGCGTGACCTAACGGCAAACCAGGCACCAAGTCAAATAAGGTCATGTTATTGTTTCAGAAAACATATAAATATTAATCAAAGTGATCAAATGTTTTGTTGAAGAGTTTGCCAGCTAACAGAGCAATTTCATTTAAGGTGAAAAGAGGTCAGTAACTTCCTAAGAGAACTACTGAAGGCTTAAATTCACTGGAAAAGACTGGGACTTTGGTTCTTCTTCGGCTGACAGTTCTTGGAAACTATCAAAATCTGTAATTACTCATCTCTAGCTTAGAATATGGGACAGCGATTTGGCTTATTAGTTATTAAATTCTCCATCAACTCCCGGGTTAGTGGCGCGCCAGCAGCTGTTCGCCAAGAGAATGCCTTTGTATCATGTTACTCCATTATATTTCTTGTGGTAAGCTTGGGAATTAAGTCTGTCTGTCTCTGAGTTAAACAGACATCAATACACATCAGTTAATAGTGAGTAAATTAAATCATTATAATATAAAAAGACAGAGATGCGATAGATGAGCTTGAGGCGCCAAATTAAAGATTTTCTTCTGGACTGATCAAAGGCACATTGATTCTCTGGCAGAAAGCTCAATCGGCACAGAATATCATCTTTGATATCCTTAAAGGTCGTACACTTTCAAAGTTACCACGAAAGAACAAACTTTTTTCTAGCCAACTTTTTATTTTCCCTCTCTTTGTCTCACACCACCCACACACATCCAGTCTCCGAATGCCTCCGCTTGCATAACACGTTGCAATACCTGAAAGTGTTTGAAGTTACCAGGAGCTCAGATCGTCTCACTTACTTCATTAAAAACACATGAGACGCTACACGGACAGGCTCTCTCTCATCCTCTCTCTGCTTGCCTCAGATCTAAGCTAAAGACACTTCTCATCCATCCAGCTCCCAGATGGGCAGACGTTACCACATTTCAATCGCTCACTCAGAGCCATTCCCACATTTATCTCTATATGTGACTAATGAAATTAATACATCACTTCATTCAGAAACATGTGTGCATATACTGCACAAAAAAAAATCACTTATCAAAAAAAGGATCAGAGCAGAAATGTCTCTACTGACATGTGAAAGAGCAGACTAGGATACAGTGCTGAAACAATAGACGACAAGGAAAAATGCAAACACTTGCTGGGTCAAACGAAGAGGTCAAACTAAACTAACTCTATTGTGAAACCCCGTTAGCAAAAAACAGTGTAAACCTAACTAATCGACCTCCTGAATGAGGCCTGAGGGAAACCTATATACTAAGTCATTAAACCAATAAACACCTGCAGGGGAGGACCGCATAACCCCTCACTAAAACTCCACCTACAGAAACCCTAATCCCCCCCAAGCTGACAGAGTTCTTGGTATAGTCCTTGGGTGGGGCCTCAGCATAAAAGTCTGGCTCCACCCTCATCCCAATCTTTTGTTGGACTAGGAAGGAGCGCTCAGCCAGGTAAGTCAGAATTGTAATGTGTGGCCGCAGCCATCACACACTACATAGGCTAAACGGTTCATGTATTAGTCCGGAAAATAATTAAGAGATTAATCGCTGATGGAAATAGTCATTTGTTGCACCCCTAATGAGCTATATCCCTCCTATATCAACTACACAGGTATTATCCTAAGGCACGTTTGCTTGATTATCCTAAGGCACATTTGCTTGATTGAGTGCATGCATGCACAGACAGTTATTCCATCCATCTACTGCAAAAATGAGAAACCCAGAGTTTTCAGAGCTCTAGCCTCAGTTTGGCACTCGGGAGCCAGTGTCACAGGTCCAACCCACGACGGAGAAGCACAGGATGGAGAAACTCGACACAACACCCAGGCTTTAGAGGACTTCCATCTGCAGCTTCCAGCAGGAAGGTCATTATCCCAGATCCTAATCATGAGCCAGCTAAAAGAATGGTCTGGCTTTCCTGGCCAGTTTGGATCAACGTCTGTTGCCAAATTTGAAGATTACACTGTAGCAAGTCGAGACAATTTGAAACGTCGTATTTTTAATGGGTAGTGGAACTAGTCCAAAAGCAGCCCAACAGCCTTGCAGACAGCACCTACCGTACCTGAACCGTAAAGATGTCTTTTTATTATTTGCCCAGTGTCTGTGGTCTTTCCGATTCAGCTGACCTGGTTATTACACTCACAGGATCCCTACTGTCTGGACAAAGATGATGAAAAACGATGCAGGCAGTTACTTCAGAAGGATGATTATGTATCAGGGTTTGATTGATTTTGCCAGAATTTATTTTATACGAATATGTTTCCACGACCGCAAATTGCAAAGCATGAAACTCATAATTCAAACATTATATCCCAAATTTGTAGCAGCAAGAAGGAAGAATGAAACAAGCAACGGTGGCAAGTGCTTAGAAACTGAGTAACCAGCCAATATAAAATTATGAAATTACAACCTAATACTTTTATCTTTGTGATATTTATTCTAGACCTACACCAATGCATCAATAAAGCTCTGAGATTTTGGGTACCACTTTCTCTGCATGTCGGCACACACACAACTCAGATCTTACAATGCTGTAATTAAATTTCACGATTATAATCACAGCAAGATGGCAGACTTGGGTGATTGTGGCTGCCATGGCAACCAAGAGGCCCCAAGGATGAAGTTAATGAAATATGGCGCAATCAGCAAAGGGGATTCCTTGTCAATGGGAATCTTATTTTCTGACTCTACTACTAAAGCTATTAATAACTGCCTGGCCTTCCTGTGGATGGATGATGCAAACAGAAGAGGCTTTCCAGGAAACCGAAGCTACGCCCTCACGCAATACCGCAGCTTAACACTGGTTATAGTTCACATGCTGCCTTATAAACTAAAATTACATGAAATCCCCTCAATATTGAGTCCTTGGTTTATGTTATGTCTAAGACGGTGGTCTGAGAGGTAAATAAAAGCACCAACACTAACCCCAGGCATCAGCAGCATGAAGTGAGTGAAAAATGGAGGGTAAATATTTCCACTAGCTACTTGTGTGGAGCCAGGGAAGATGAAAACAATCTTATTTGTGTTCCTTTAGTTTTTTTTTTTGGCTGTCATCTGCTACCCATTCAACACTATGGTGAGTGTGTGTGTGTGTGTTGTATTTCTATACTTGTGAGGGCAAATGGTTATTTTGCCTCTCCTTGTTTTTAAGGTGCTAATTTAGCATTTGTAGCACTTGGGGTTAAGAGTTTGGTTTGGGTACAGTTATGCTTGTATGGATGTGTGAGTGTGAGTGTCAGAGAGAGAGGGGCCGTCTCTGAGTCACTTTCCGATATTTGTGCTCAGACGCTGATTTCCCACGCATAAAAAACAAAACCCAGGAAAAAACAGTTCTGGGATACAATTAGACAGATTTTTGTTTGAGCTGCAACATTTGGGTGGGAAGATGCTTTCTGTTTTCTCCCCTCACTCTCTTTCTCTGTTGGCAGTACTGCATGATTTGAGTTGATGAGATGAAGCAGATATTACACCAAAGCCTTCACTCTCAACTGTTTTTTTTCCTGCAGTTTTACGTGTAGTGCCTTTGTATTCTTAATTAACAATTCAAACAATTGACTCTGGGAGAAAGGGGTTATAGGATATAATCATGCACATAATGAAACTGGATTGAAAAAGACAAATTTTTCTTCTTATGTGGGTTTTGTATGGGCCACAAAGAGAACAGCGGTGTATACAGCACAAGCTGGATTTCAGTGTCACTGTGGGTGGCGAATGCGCAATTTGATTACGTTGTATATCTCCAGAGTTTACTTTAAACTCTGGAGATCACATGAGATTTGCAGAAGAATAAAGCCTCATCTTGGACATTCCCTAAAGTAATACCATTAGAATAAACAAAAAATCCTTAAAGACGGTGGCTGTTTGTATTACATTTCATCTTGAAAAAAGGCTAAATTGAAGCTTAGAGATTTAACAATATTTCCCTGCATGCCAACGTGATTCACATGTAAGACTTCAAGACTCAAGTAATAGAATAAGATGCAGGAACCAACCAGGTCTGATGCTACGTTGCCGCAAACATGCACCCCAAATAATCCAATATACAATGAAAGGGTTGAGGGTTGAGGGTTGGGTAAGGGAAGTGGGTACAATACAGTCACCTCCCCCCAAAGTTGTAATATTAAGTCTTTCAGCAGATACTGTTGTCTAAGAAATGCATGTATTTTGAACAGAGCCCTTCTGAGAATCAAGTCACTGACCCTGTCAGATTAAGCATCACTCATTCAGCTGTGCAGAACCACATGAAGTGCAAGGTAAACAGCACACTGTTTACTCTGTTGATAAGATCTTCAAGAAGACTTGACACTGAACTGAATTAATAGTCCTGTCTGCCTTGACACACTTGTTGCAGACCGTGTTAACAACACAGGCTGCAAGGGGACTAACATTATAGCAGCTCATCTTGATAATTATATCAAGGGTCAAGATGCACACCCTTGATGCCACACTCTGAAATCAACCACCTATACATTAAATGATGGTCTAGGCTCAAACATGGATTTCCTGTGTTCATAATTGCATCCTCTAAAAATCAACATTATTACTTCAAGAATCAAAGCAAGATGTGACTATACTCTCTAGAAAAGTTTTAATTGCCACACAAAGTATCCAGAGTTTTTTACCGTCCTGCTCCTGTTAAGGAGCTCTTCTGGGCAGCTGATGTGAGTAATTATAAGTTGCTTGTACAAACATAAGCTCCAGTTGGTTGCGGCCGCACCAACAGATATTCATATGGTTCCTGTTAGAAAATGTCTTGCTGCACGTCTCATCGCTCTGCAACAAACCAAACTCATACTGGTTGTATGCAGATGAGAGGCTGAGGCTGAGGCCAGTATACTGCAGAGCTGGAGCACACGGGACCATGTAAGTGGATAGTGTAATAATGCAAAGATCCGTATCCCTCCTTATGGCAGGAAAAAACCAGGAGCTGTGGATGCCAGCGGACACCAGATATGACTGGAATAACTATTGTGGTTAGGTGCTTAAATATGCCCCAGGGTTCCCAGTTTTTAGCTTTTGGCCATGGAAACATATACAGACAGAACTGGCTGCTATAAATACACTTCATGTCAAAAGAAAAATTACAATTGTGTCAGGATCTATTTTCTGGATAACAAAACTACCTAAAATCCTCTTGGGCTTCCATGTTTAATATATTATTAATGTCTTGATTGTCTACTGAGATAGTCCTGCTGCAATTTTTTGGTTCTGTTTTCATAATCATTCAAAGAAGAGGGAACCTACACCATCATCAGCAGAGCAGGCCCTGCTGTAGCTAACGGTCTAAGCTCCTTGCCCAAAGGCACACAACAGTACTTCAAATTCTCTCCACTAGTGACGCCACACAGTCTCCCTAAATCCCTGCCCTGTCACATCAGTTGGTCTCCCCAGAAAATAGTCCAAAGTATGCTGGCCCACTTTGAGCACTTCATGGTGTTTCCCCATTAAGCGCTTCTGTCCTCCCTCCAAAACAAAGTGTATTCGCTCTAAGTTGACAGCCCTGGGGAGGAAACCACTGACTGCCTGTTATTAAATAGTTCCATAAGGCATAATAAGCCTACTACACGAACCTCCTCTTTATGTTTAGCACATATTTTAAAAGGGTCTCCCCTCTCTTTTTCCAGCCTGGCTGTTGAGCTGGCTTGGCAATCAATAATCAATGTGAGGCTACAGGCTGCCATCGCCAGGCTCCATTGATATTATAATAGCCTACTATTGTAGTCCCTCCAGTATGGTCTCCCCACATCTCAGTAGCCCGACCAGCTCATGCATGCAAGGTGCACCCATCTTACATGGAGAACCATGAGCTTCATATCTTTACCTTTATCCCGTATAGATGCATCAGTGCACGTGAACACACAGAGGATGAGAATAAAGGAGCTGTCACTTACATTCATGTGACCCAGCAGCTCTGGATGTGCGCTCTGGATCTCCCCTCCAAAACTGATTAGTATGCAAACGGGTTTCCAATTCCCCCTCCAAACGACAGACAATCACCCAGGAGAAAATCTTGAATGGAGCCCCGCTGGCCAGCTGGACTGGGATTCTTGTTTATTTTTTTTTTTATGTATTTATATATTTATTTTTTTCTTTACATAATAGCCACAAAAATGACAGCTGAGCCAATTCCACCCATTCTCTAATCCTTCAGACCGCTGGGCTGGTGTTGCTCCGCCAATGAAAGGGTGTTTCTGCGTCTCCGTCCCAGCCCGTGTCAGGTGAGCGCGTCTGGATCAGCTGGGGAAGCTCCACGGCTTCTTTTGCTCTCTGCAGACAAAAGGGGGTCCGTCCGTGGCCCTGCGGGGCTCTGAGCGGTCTCTCCGTTATTAAACGTTTCTCTCCTCTTTATCCCTCTCGCTCAGCATCCAGTCACGTTGCTGTGTACGCGCCGAGACAGAGCCGCTTCAGGGCACCGTGCACCTCATCGACTGAAAGCCGACTCCTCCGCCACAAGCGCCCCCCCCCCCACCCCCTTTTACTCTCCTCCCCCCCCCCATCCGCCCTTCCCCGACTTGGGTTGCTAATTTATTCGGGTATAGCTACACAAAGGGAAGGGGAGGGGAGGGGAGGGGGGGGAGGCAGATGAGAAGGAGGCTGTGGAGTGAGCGAGGAGAGAGGAGACTGGAGAGCAGACTTTGGTGCCCCCCAGCTCCGTTCAGTGGAAGTGGTCTTTGAGACAAAGGAGCCCACCATGCACCATCAGTAGAGGATCAGCTCAGCGTGGCGCATCGTGCACGGACACGAGTCATTATCAGCATGATCGCGTCCGTTATTCTTCGTGGAGACGGAATTGTATGACATGAAGCAGGAGGGCACCACACACATTTCACAAAACCACCGGAGTCCCTGTATACTTTGAAGGAATTTTGTATTTTGTCTCATGATTTTATACTGAAGATTCATAATAATCATATGTTTCGGATGTGAGCCTTCTACTAACTCGTGTGTGTGTGTGTGTGTGTGTGTGTGTGTGTGTGTGTGTGTGTGTGTTGTGCTCTGCTTGCGGATTTTTACACAGATCTGTGCAGACATAACATCTCATTTACATCTCAAGTTTAAGTATATGTGGTACTAAAGCAAAGTATATGGTATAATGTTTCATGATATTTGTATGAAAATAGCCATAATCATGTCAGATGAATAACACTGTAGGTTTATGCAAAAAGTGCACATCTGCACACAGGCATATATCATTTTTTTTAAATAATAAGTCATTTAAAATGGTCTTGTTAGTGACACTGTATTCAAGCTATTCAATTTCAGTAAGGTCTTATATATCTGGATGTAAAAGTTCATAGATGCAAACATTGCAAAAGACTATAAGATGAGCGACGAAGCAGCAGAGTAGTCTGGGCTGAGGTTCACACACACACTCACACACACACACACCCTTTGGACTGCTAGCATCAGGAGTCATTCATCACCCCAGACTTTAGGTCAAGCCTCCACCTGCATCACTGAGGGAGGAGATGCGGAGGAGGGAGGTGTGAACATAGGGAGGGGTCTGTGGGTGGGTGTTGGGGGGTGGACAAGGAAAGCAATCAATCCATCCTGGCTTGCTTTGGGAGGCCACATGCACTATGAGTGGGATGTTGCAGTCAATGGAAGGGAGTGGTACATTTACACATTTACCAGCAAGTGTTTAAATTTGCCCACACTGACTCTGGCATGATGAGCAGACACCATGGGTTCAGGCTCACTTAACTCTACAGGAGACCCATTTTACATCGAAAACTGTTTGGTTAGTGCTGAATGCAAACATAATGTTCCTGTTCTCCCATATTGTGACAGTGGTCCTTTGGGGAGCCATCATGGTTGTATTAGTGCTACTACTTAAAACTAACAAAGTATAAAATCAAATCCCAGAGGAGTAACAAGCAAGAGGGAGTGGTTTGAAGTGCAGCTGCATATACCATTTTCCTAAAATGAAATGGGTCAACATACAGTAACTAATAGTATATCTTCCTGTAACTGAGTACATTTGTGTTGTGTAGCCTTTATAGTACTTCACTACAGCTGAAATGCCTTTTATTACTGAGTACAAATTATCCATGGCAACTGTGGGGTCATTAAAAGTGACAATCGCAGCAGAGAATAGCAATCTACAGTCTGTACAACCTCCTCTTCAGCTATTTAAAGCTATAACTAACACTATTCTTGTAAAGTATGTTTCCTCATATGCTCAACATATTGTGATTTAGATGTTACATATTTATGTAACATCTAAATCTCTATATTCTTGGTCTCTGCCGTTTTACTTTAGCAAGTTTAACTCAAGGTTTTTAGCGTGATGGCATGTGTTAGATTAGATTACCAGTGGATGTAATGTGTAAACCAGCTCCTATTCTCACCCTTTGCTTCTCAGCCTCTGACTGAACCCGCAGGCCCCAGACACGCTTGCATTTCTAAGAAAACATACCAAAGGGTTAACATGAAAGATGCTTTTTAGTGGTGAGACAGAAAACGATCCAACAGTGCCTTGCCCCTGTTGGCTGTGAGTTATGAGGCCTGTACTATACATGTCTTTGGAAATATTTGCTGCATAACAGGAAGGACCTGACACTATTAAAGGTCTCTTATACACTTATCACCAGAACAAATAAATACTCCCTTTCCTGGTGAAACAAGTCCCCATACTCCCTTCAGAGACTAAATACTGTTGCACATCTCACGTCTGTCCTTGTCCTTGTAGAGTCTGCATTTTGTCTGCGTACATGTGTGGGTGAATATCCTCAGCATCGATCTTGTTGTGTGGACACTTGCCACAGAGTTGCAATTACACGGCTTTAACCAATAGCAGATGGCTGAGGAGTGACACTTTTGGTGGGGCTCCCCACGACGGAGGAGACCAGTGCAAGATTTATATCGTGGCCGCACACGTTCATGAATTCTCTCTCTGCCTCTCTATCAAATACAATCACACATACACACTCACATGTACACTTACAGTCATATATCATGAAATGGAGTTCTGTCAAAGGATTTATTTGGCTCCTGTGTCTATCCTGTTTGTCAGTTCCTCCCTCTAACCTCAAAATCCATAGCCTGACCATGATAACCCCAGTCCACATTTCAAACCTTTAGCACACCTCCCAGATTTATGTCCTGTCAAGTCTTAGATAAGCCTTGTATTTATTCCAACTCAATGCATTTATAACAGTACTGATTAAACCAGACGTCACAGAGCTGTAAATTCCCAGAAGCCCGTAATAAATCGCTTAATCTGGCCTTTCGAGCATCACCTGATATTCTATAATGATTTTAATTATCTTGGACCTTTGGTCATCATGAACACCACATAGAAATAAGTGTGACATGGTGGTTAGCTAACAAACAGTAGCTGCAAAGTCATTTGGAAATACATGGTATAGAGCTAATGGGGCCTTTGATGGGACTTGTTGGCTGTCTCTCTCTCTCTCTCTCTCTCTCCTATACAAAAACACACAGTTGACCGCAGGACTGTGATGCCTCTGATGTGAATCAAAGCAGCAAATTAGACAAATTGGCATGTTTGCTTGTGCAGTGGACAGAAACTAATTGTCAGATTTAATCACTTAAAGAAAAAAAAGCTGGTGCATAATGTAACATAACAAGTGTTCTTCCTCTGAGCATAATCCTCATGGAAAATATGTCTGAAATCATTCCTTGACTGGCAAGCAACGCAATATCCCAGGTCTGTATATCATGGCAGCTCCATCCCAAAAACGGTTTAATGTGTCTTATTTCCACGCTGCCTTATTTTACTCAAATTTTATCACTTTAACTCTTTGGATTCAGTCCTTTTCCTGGCACACAAGTTCATATCTGCAGCACTGCACATACATTAGCTTTCATATTTTTTGTCACTCAACTGCGCCTCTTTCTTCCTGGACTAAATATACAACCCTGCGTCCGTGCAGGTGTCTGTCGAAGCTATCTGTGCCACCTTTCCCGTGCAGCAGGATGGGATGTGGGATGAGGTCATAGCTCCAGTCAGTGAATCTGAGCCAAGAGAGGAAGTATGGTGGCTTAATCAGACCTTCCTTTCTCGTGGTCAAAATATCACTGTCTGTCCTTCATAAGGGTTTAAATCAAAAAGAGTTCTGTAATGTGTAAAGAAAATGTGATTTTGACAGTTTGATGTTTTAAAGGATAAGTCTGTTAATATTCTATATTTGTTCATATTGTGTTGCCTTTGTAGCCTGATACATATGTTGTCCAAAAACAATTAAAAACACAAAAATGACACCTTTGCCCTGAGTAACATGTTCCTTCAGTACAATGAATGGGCACTGCAATTTATTTGCAATTAATTCCACGTACACTGTACTGCTGCTGAAAATGCACTCTAGCACAAATGTTTATCAATTTGTACCACTTTTTAAAAGTGAAACACTGAAAATGTGAGTCATCAATAAAGATTTACGTCCTCAGTTGAAACAAATGTGCTTGGGACTGAGCGACACACACAGGGGAGGAAATTCAGAAAGTATATCGAGACGGAGTATCATGTTGGTCTTTTTATGTGTTTTTTTGACAGTAAGAAAAAAAATATAGAATGACTACATCCTTGTCTTTTAAAAAAAAGTTCTAGCGATTAACAGCAAGTTTTCTATTCACGCTAGAAAGAAACACGTCAAAATGCTTCACTTCCAATCAGTATACTATAACACTACGGGCACTTTCTCTAGCTTTTTTTCTCAAGTGCCTTCCCTTGCCACTTTCAACAAATAGAGTTGTATTTGTCTTCATCTATCCCTGCAGGGTATTCTTAGGGACATTATTATAGCTTACTTTGCTCTGAGACCAGCGTGCCTACCATGCAACCACACACCGGCCCAATGACTTTGGCTGTCCTTTCAAAGCTACTACGCTGTGCATTTTTGCAGATGTCACTAAAAGGGGCACAAGAGTAAAGTATATAGGAATAAGCTATATTGAATTTGAATCTATGGGAGAATTGATTTTGTTCTGCCAACAGAAGAAAAGAAAAAAAAAGATCTGTGTTTCCGTTTTGTTGGGTGTTGGCACCACATTTCCTGTTGGTTCAGTGTGGTTTCCTCTTTTGAGCCATTTCAGTGATTTTACATGTGCATTGTTTATGTGATTTATCTATACAGGCAACGTGTGCAGCTTTTGGACTATTTTAGGGAGAGGCTGAGGATAAATGGGCTGGGGGATGATAGAGCAGGAAAAGGGCATTGTTATTAGGAGCTCAGAGCGCTAGTGCTTCCCCGGGGCTTTGCAGAATGAAATCACACAAATGTTCCACGTCCAAAACGGAAATTATGTCTGAAATAAAGTTGTGATATCATCATGGCAGCAACTCACCCCTAAAATGCCAGCCATACAGTACAGCGCTTCCCAAAATCCATCATTAAAATCCTCTTTTCACTCAGCAAAGATTTCTGCTAATTCTGAGCTTCATATTTCAGCCTTATCTTGGATTACGTCATCTCCATAATGTGCTTAGCGTTGAAAGAAATGTTAAAACCTGTCTTCCGCTGACTGAACTGACTAACTTCAGAGGCTCTACTTCAGAGGCTGGCCTGCTTCCACTTGGCAAGCTTTACCTGAACAAGGCCTCCCAGCATTAGCTGAACATTTGCTGAGAAACTTATCTCATACATTCAAGCATGAAGGTCATAAGTTTTTCTTATCGAGCAGTGATCGACAGTAAAGTGTGAAAACAGGAAAGCAAGCAGTCCAGGTCTTACACTGCAGTTGTAATGCCCCTTGCTCTCTCTGTATCTTTACATGCAGGGTGACATCAGTGAAGTAGATTAAACAGTTCCTCTGACGAGCTTCCAGCTTTTGTGTGATGGAGGACACAATCCATCTCTCACTTTGTTGGGAAGATCATTGCACTCACGCCTCTGATATCTCTCTTATGAATGTAACTTCATTCATTCATTAACCAGACTGCTTATCCCGAAGGGTCGCAGGGAGCCAATCCCAGCTAACATTGGGCGAGAGGCAGAGAAACACCCCGGACTGGTCGCCACTCAATCGCAGGGCAGACAAACAGACATTTAGGGGACACCC